>OY811978.1:3070299-3196184 GCA_963681505.1 Eunapius fragilis | reverse complement strand
GTGGTGGCAAGAAAGTCTGCTGTTAGTGCTGGTGGTGTGTACAATGGACAAAGCACTTGAAATGTACATGAGAAGTTAGGTGAATACCACACTTTTGCATGTATCATGAATTGTTGTGCGCATCACCAACACGGATTATAAATTGCAGTTTTCAAACACACAAATGTAGCATTTACATTGGCCATGGGAGCAGGTCCCCCATATATCTCTGTTGGTTTGCAGAGATATATGTATTATCCACTCAAAGGTGGGGGTGTCATGAGCACCAGCTCACTCATTGTAGCCTGCTTTTGGCATATGTACAATTCAAGGTTTAATCATGCCACCTAACAGAACATTATCTGGCAGAATTGAATTTTCATTACTTCCATGTTAATGCAATATGTGGCTTCAACTGGTCTACTGTTATGGTTACCATTTAGTGGTCTTGCTGGACACAACTCAACAACTGGTGACATACACAATGCAAGGCAACTGTCTGCAGCCACTTGCTACAAAAGAAAATCTGAGCCTTGTATTATACCAAATATACACAAATACACAAATACACAAATACACAATACATGCATACACCATATAAATAGGCTGAATTACAGCCTGGTCTGCTTCTGTCAGCTAGACCAGTCCAATCACAATATTTGGTGGACAAAGAACTCAGTCATAGTATTAAGTGCAGACAAGCATAGCGATCAGAAGTTTGTCAGCAATGTGTATGCCACCACTACAAGGGACTGGACTGCTACAGTGCAATTTAGTCCAATGGTTAACTAAACTGGACTCTTTATGGCAGCTGTGAGGTTATAACATCAAAATGATTTCCATTCGTCCAGTAAATATACATTGATTTTCTTTCAATATTTTGAGGAATGTTCGCATCAATCTGACCAGGGTCTGCCACATATGACCAATTTGAAGCCACAGCATCAAAAGAGTTTACATTACACAACAGTAGGTGTGATAGTGTCAACATTTCAATATGTGTACCATAGCTACCCATCTGATCCATTTTTGTGGTAGCTATATATGTCTCAATATCATCCCCCCCCTCATACTGTTCAGATGTTATTATAAGGTGAGATATGTGTCGCATGTGCCTAATGATACACATTCTCACAGCATAGTGCTGATCTGGTGAACCAGTTACTATTTGTGAGAAACATCTGAAGAGACAATTGCCATCGCCTATTGCTCCCAATATTCTTTCAGTGTTAGGACGATTTAAAAATACGTTGGGGCCACCAATTTCAAAATTATTTGTATTGTGGAATCTAAGGCCCAGTTGTGTACATTTCTCACGTTGCCACACTTCATCCGTTTGGTAATACCGGAGATGTGTCCAAGTGGTTACTCTCTCTGCTCGAAGCACCCTTACATCACCCACAGTAAGATCTATAGTAGATGAACTGGGTGCACACTGCTTAGGTGGCCGCCCTCTAGGTCTTTTTCCACTTCCTGATGTCTTAGATTTTATAGGATTATAAACAGTGGATTTAACCTGGGCTTTGGTGGATGTACTAGGATGGGGAGGTATATTGTCCAATGTCAGACCTATACGCTGAGGTTTACTCTTTATTGGTTTAGGTACTGCAGACAGCTCTATACACGGAATGTCACTTCTATATACTTTACGTAACCTGTTTACTTCTTCAGTACACTCCCTGCTGACTTTTATCGATGTAGGATCAAATGCTAAGAGATACAGACCAGCCAGTGTTCTCACACGTGACATGGCAACATAGGCCATTCCTGTTGCAAATACATCCCTGGACAGGTCCACAATTGCACAGTCTAATGACAAACCTTGGCATTTATGGATTGTAACTGCAAATGCCAATATTAAAGGAAACTGTTTTCTGTACACATAGAAATGGCGTAATATTTGAAACCTACTACGCACGCGTTCAATTTTAAACGGCAATTTAGGAGTGTGATCAAATGTAACCTGAATGCAGTCCTTGCTAATAGCAGAAACAGTACCCAGTGCTCCATTGACCAACCCTTGACTGGTATCTAGATTCCGTCTTAGCATGACTCTAACACCTACAGCCAGTTTTAGCTCTGCCTCTAGACCAGCAGTCATATTACAATCTTTATTTAACTTTTCTAGTGCAGATGATGCCCTTTTAGTCCACTTCACTTTCCCTGCTGTTTCATCAAACTCATCTATGCAGGACATGTGTACTATTTGTGAGCCTGCTTTTGAAAGCATCTCTGTGTTAAATTGGTCACAACATTGTCTCGTAGCAAACAGGCACACAGGGGACAAACCCTGGCCTAATAGTTCTTGGAATTTTTCTACAGCTGTGCATTTTATGACAGCAGTGTTTAAAAGTGCAACAGTTTTATCAGATATACAATTCACCCTGACTTCATTTAATAACTGACCAAATTCTGGGTCCCGTTTTTGTCGTTCATTTATGGTCAGTTCATCATACACTACAGATTCCCTCCAAATGTTTACTGCTGTCACACAGCCTAGCCTTGCGGCAATGATTTTATTTGAAATGTTTTGGAACACCATAGAACCATTAACAGGAGGGAGCTGTAGTAAATCACCAAAGAACAGAATGTTCATGGACCCAAACCATTGATCACCTCCAAACAACTCTTCAAGCCTCAAATGAATGTAAGCTAAGGTCAGGCTTGATAGCATGCTAACCTCATCAATGATAATTAACTTTACATGCATGAAACCGTTTCGCATTACTTTAAGTGATTCTTTAGGAAGTGACCAGTAAGTCGATGTCTTAGAATCATGCTCTATTGGTAGTTGAAATAGTCTATGTACAGTTACACCATCTATGTTAAATGCAGCCAATCCCGTAGGAGCTGCGAGTGCACACCTGATGGAGTCTTTGTTATCCTTCCAAAGTTCATTAACCTTTCCTCGGATCGTATGAATTAGGAAGGATTTTCCTGTACCACCCACACCACTAATGAACATACACAAGGGCTTATGTGTAGTACAGGAGCATTTGCTATTCTCATGCAGTTTTTGGTGGCAAAGATGGCCATTAATGTTATTGAAGATCTTAATTGATCTGCATTGAGCTTAGCAACCCGATCTTCAACTGTATCAGTGTGTAGCTCATTCAGATGGAACACATCTTCCATTGTTGCCTTAGCTTCCCCGTTAAAGAAAGCATCTTCCTCTGTAGGAGGTGCAGCAACCCCTTCCTCCTCTCTTACTTCATTGATTTTCTTCACTGCAGTCTGTGCTTTCAGCAATGCTTGCAGTTTTTCGTGGTGTTCTGACAGATTAACATTGCTACCAATGTGACGGTTAAAAGCAACCTCAGCTGTTTCCCCTTCTTTCACCATATCACATTCATTTCGAAACGGAATGAATAGCAACATGAGAGAATAGTAATAGTCCTCTCTCTGGTTTTCATTTGAGGGATCAAACAGCTTGTGATTTGGAAGAAGAGGCTTTTTTAACTTCTGGTAAACCCTAGTGCCATCACTGCTAGCGCCACGATACTCGTACCACTGTACAAAATCATACAGGCACACATTCTCCAACTCTTTTGGCCTAGCAGGGTAAAATATGTCTACCATACTCCCCTCTAATATATCTGTGGAACTGGGATCAAGCTTTTCAACTTCAACAAGCTTTTTATGACTCTTAAGCCTGCGTTTTCGTTTTTGAGGCATTGCAGTATCAACCCATTTCACAGTTACTGATTTCTCAGTGAGGTGGTCTCCAAGTATGAGGTCACTGGCTTCATAGAGACCACACTCTCTGGAACGTAAGCTCCTTACACCAAAGGACCAAAGCTTGCTGTAAATACTGCTATTTGAATTGACCTCTTGCCATACTTCCTGCATGTTACTCTTCTCTGCTTTGGTTACGTACCCTGTTACATAATGAGCTAGGGTTAACGACGATTCAGCAGTGAACTGTATGTCCATATTGGCCTGCCACAGCATAAGCAGTAGTGGATTGTAATCATTCACTCTGCATTCCTGTTCAGCTCGAGGAAGGAGGTAAATTTTTTTCCTCGATTTGAGGCATTCCTCCACTGGGTTTAGCACTGCATGCTCAGTCACGTCACGTGGAAAATTAAATCTGCATTTAGTGATAAACCCCCTTTTGAGCTTTTGCCTGCGTTTGCAATAGTTGGTACATTTATGCATTTGATATTTAGTGACCAATGCATGGAGTTCAGGGTTGAGGGCAGCATCAGGAATTTTGCATGTTATGCGCTCTTGGATCCACGCAAGAACGTCTTTTGGATCACTCTTCCCAATCTCTGGTGCTCCCTGAATCCACAGTAATGCATGATAATGAGGGGCTCCCCGCATCTGATATTCTTTTTTCCAAAAGAAATGCTCTACTACCCCCAGCACGGATCCTTTTAGTAGAACGGTGTTAAAAAATTCATGAAAATTTGCAGAGAATTTTCTGGACACTGAAACAGGATCTTCAATGCAAAGCTTAGATATGGGATAGCTAGGAGGATGGTCATTGACCTTCCTTAGGTACCTGTCTATGTGGGTTGAGTTGTACTCTGCACAACTTAAAGTAATAAAAAAAGTTGGCGATCCATACTCTCTCAGCATGCATTTCAATTCACTACTTCTATGGAACCAGTACTGCTTAGTCCCACGCACAGATTGAAATATGGTGGAAAGATTTGCTTCTACACCTTCATCAGAATTTGAAACTCTGGAAAGGAATTCATGCACAGGCACTTTACCCTTAGATGTCGTTTTAAGAACATTGTAAATGCCTGCAGAAATCTGCCGCATCTCTTGCTGCCATAACAAAAAGAAAATATATTGCGGATCTTTTCTGAATCGAGAATCTTTGTTGAGCAGCCGAGATTTAGCATACTCAGATGCTGATAAGTGCATGTCTCGAGGGTGAAATTCACCAAACTGCCCAGAGGGAAAGAGTGTTGGAAAGCACATCACGTCAAGATGTCGCTGTCTGCTTTCAATAGGACTGTCTTTAACATTTTGCATCTTGTACTGCTCAACATCTGTTTTTATTGACCCTTGTTGGTCAAGGGATCGAATAGTGTACGCATGTAAAGCAGCCACATCATCAGTCGACGCTTTTTCTAACATTGTGCTAGAAGCTTTGTCAACTACTTCAACAATACCTTTAGCTGCCTCATCTAGTGATGCATCATCTACATTTTTATAAAGCCAATTTATTTCTTTGAGTTTTTGAATGGCTAACTTTACAGCATTTACATCCACTAGTGTTTGCCATACAACTTTATCCTTAGTTGGAACACCATTTACAATTATGTACAATTGAGGGTCAGGCAAAGCCACAAGAAGGTCAGTCCTACCAAGTTCAACTTCAGATAAAGTGTCCCATGTTTTATTTAGAGGCAGTGGCAGAAAGAACATGCAACCTCTACAGGCTTGCAGTGCATTATATGCTGGCACTTTACCTGAATATGTTCCAAGCCGCACAATAATCTGAAAAGCCTTTGCTCTCTGAATCAGTTGTTTACTGAGAGCATTTAGCAACTTTAGTTCCTCTGGTATGGGTTCAGTGGCAAGCCCATTTAGAACACTTCTAGCTGGTATAGTATTCTTGTTTAGAAATGGTCGGCAGTACTGACAAATGTATATTAGTTGTTCAGTGACACCATTCTGCAAAACATGGGCTTTCGTTCTTTGCCATGCGTCAGTTTCATATTTTTCAAGGCTAAAGTTTACACAAGACACTTGTTTGCGCTTGCATAATCGTTCACAGCTACAACATGCAAACTCTGCATCGTCATTGAACTTGGATTGTAGCTCAGCTATAAGGTCAGCATGCGTAACTTTCAAGCCTCTCTCAATGCAGCCTAGACCAGATGATGAGTGGTCTTCACTAACTACGGGATGCTCAACTCCATCCACACTAAACAAATCTGACAAATTCTCCTTCAAGCCCAGAAAAGGTATCAGCTCGTCAATACTTCCACTAGAAAGTGCTGAATCAATAGCCAAAATGTTCATGTGGCATTTGCGAGCTTTATAAAGCAGCCTAGTGAAAGCCCTTAATACAGGAAAGTGAGGTGAAGCTGCCCTAATAACCCGCAATGGACTAGAGCATTCTGGAAGCTCACAATTAATAGGATGCCCAAGCTGTTCAATAATCCCAGAATTCAATTTCAAAGTGATACCAGTATGAACATGACCACACCCTGAATCAAGATCATCAAGCCCAGCTCGAAGATCTTCAATGGACATTTGGAACAGTGACTTTGTCCTCAACACTATTGCTACTTCTTCACTAGTGAGGTTGCGACACTCATTTGTACATTTCCATTTCAAGGGGCGCATGGTAACCTTATCTCTGTCCCCTATCTCCTCTGACACTACACACCTACCATTGAGGTCTACTGGAATGGCCCCAAGTCGTTTTGTGTAAGTGTACGAAGTATTTAAAAAGTAAGGTTCAGAGCCAGCAGTATGATACCTACGCCCTACTAAAATATCATTTTCTCCTATTTTCATTCTATTTATTTCACGGATAGTTTTTAGCAATGACCCTGCTTTTGCTCTTCGTACACTTAGTGCTTTAGAAACCAATGCCTCTGCCCCAATCTTACTTACTGCTGCATGGGCAGATCTAGTAACAACCTTTTGAGCTAGCAATGGATGAGACTTACAAAAGGCATCATTTACTTCACTTAGAAGCTCACTATCCCTAAGAATAGCTTTTTCAAGACCACCATTATACTCCACTAGTGCATGAGATTTGGGTTCATACAAGGAGTAGCTATATGGGAGAAGGATATGGTTGCAGTTATTGTCATTTCACCTATAGTTCTCAGCCCTTGCAACTGTAATTATATTCATACATTTGCAACACATGTACATGGCTAGACAGATAAGGAAGCCTTCACATAAGGAAGCCTTTTTATACATCAGATTAAAACAATAGACACTACTACTGTACACACAGTTGCATGCTTTACATGTGAAGTGAATGGTTTTTGTGCAGATCCGTGCTGTACATAGTTGTGCGGGCCCTACTACCGCGTTTGGTCAGGTAGTAGGGTGACAAGCCCGACCAAACACCACCCTACTATGCTCTACAAATGTTGCATGCACAGCTTTTTAATCATGCCATAACATACCTTTGGGTGGTAGTGGTAGTGCTGTGACCCCTGCGGTACCGCGTCCTCTCGGAAGCACATTTAGCCAATCGGACAGCGGGGTCATTCCAATACCGACTCCTTTGAGATGCTTTAATGGCAGCTGAATTGTCCTCGTATTTCTGCCTGTTAGCAGCGCGGTTCCCCTCGAGGTCCTCTTCATATCGCCGCCTTTTAGCAGCACGGTTCTCCTCGAGGTCCTCTTCATATCGCCGCCTTTTAGCAGCACGGTTCTCCTCGAGGTCCTCTTCATATCGCCGCCTGTTAGCAGCACGGTTCTCCTCGAGGTCCTCTTCATATAGCCGCCTTTTAGCAGCACGGTTCTCCTCAAGGTCCTCTTTATATCGCCGCCTTTTAGCAGATCGCTTAGATTCAATATCTGCGTTGTAGCTGTCGCGTACAGAGGCCTTCTTCTTTTCGGGATCGGCCTTGTAGAGCGCTCGGGCTTTAGCTTTGTTCTCGTCTTGCTTTTGGAGGTATTCCGCTCGTTGCTTAGATCTCTTCTTTTGATTACGCGAAGGCATTTTTAGAAAAACAACTTCACTAGCCAAAGTAACAACTAAACTGCGATAGGAACACCAAATATTTTTTGTGCAGGTTAGAGTATTTATACTGCCTAAAATTATTAATAAATATCTATTACATACATTATTAAATAGAAGTTGATATGTGTCTATATGACATGTATGGATAACGTGCCGGTAAATTTCGAAGCGATTGGTACTATTCCCGTCCTTCTAAACCGTTCCTAGCTCGAGTTATACCTTCCTAAGAAGACGACGACGACGACGATGAAGAATTATTTTAGGACTGGGCACGAGAAACAGGAAATTGTTTGTTTCTCTATAACCACACCGTTTTATGACACGGTACCAACGTAGAACTGTAGGTCGTTGTACCCTCATTCTATCGCAATAAAGAGATAAGCGATCCGTTTCTCCGTTGTCCCTCCAGATGCTAGTGAAGTTTTATTAATGACATTCATCAACCCTCAATCAATCCTATATTGAACCTGCTGCCGCAGGTTCAGATGTTACATGTACTTTTGAAAAAACACATATTATAATCAGAACGATTTTTAGTGCATGGTCAACCTGTTTAAAATTCAATTTGGCAAATATCTGCCTGTGTATGGACCATTTCTGGATATGTATTGCACAACACATGCAAGAATGGTCGGCAGAACACATGCAGGCTTCCAACTTTCAATGCAGTCGGTCAAAATGATTTGAAGTAATATTTAGCTACTTTCAAACGATTTTCAGCGACGTTTGTAGGTCAAAATATTTGCCATGCATGTTAGATTTTGATTTTTAGTAAGCGATTCCCATACAGTGACAAAACAAAATACTATAACAACCGATTCTTTTTTCTACTACAGTAATCAGTTCTGCAATCAACAATTCATCTTCTCTCTCACACACATATATTGCTACACACAACTGGCTCTATAGCTGTCCTTCTGCTCTTCCTCTGGCAATAGCTCTGTACGCGGCGTTGTCTCGTAACTACAGAGCTCCTTCACTTTCCTCAGACCTTGGGCCCTCAACGACTTCAGCCAGTGCTCTTCCTCTGGCATTAGCTCTGTACGCGGCGTTGTCCCGTAACTCCAGAGCTCCTTCACTTTCCTCAGACCTTGGGCCCTCAACGACTTCAGCCAGTGCTCTTCCTCTGGCATTAGCTCTGTACGCGGCGTTGTCTTGTAACTCCAGAGCTCCTTCACTTTCCTCGGACCTTGGGCCCTCAACGACTTCAGCCAGTGCTCTTCCTCTGGCAATAGGTCTGTACGCGGCATTGTCTCGTAACTCCAGAGCTCCTTCACTATCCTCAGACCTTGGGCCCTCAACGACTTCAGCCAGTGCTCTTCCTCTGGCATTAGCTCTGTACGCGGCGTTGTCTCGTAACTCCAGAGCTCCTTCACTTTCCTCAGACCTTGGGCCCTCAACGACTTCAGCCAGTGCTCTTCCTCTGGCATTAGCTCTGTACGCGGCGTTGTCCCGTAACTCCAGAGCTCCTTCACTTTCCTCAGATCTTGGGCCCTCACCGATTTCAGCCAGTGCGTAAGCGGAGTTGTTCTTCAATTCAAGCTTGTCTTCACCACCCGCATGCGCAGTAGACCTAGTACTGTATCGACGTTGCGGCAGAGTTGCGGTGCTAGCATTGCTGCACGATGACACTCTTGCGGTGCAGAAACAACAAACGTTCACTGTAGCCACGACCAACAGGGCTAGAAATGTGAGGGCCGTAAAAACAATGCTAGATATGCAAGTGACTGGTTGCGCAAGAAGAGTATCGACACCGTCACCATTGCACGTACAAGTTGGAACTGAAAGAGAAGGATCTGTATAATAGAGCTAACACGCATAATTGTAATTACTATTTTAATTGGGAACGTAAACGCAAGTTGAGTCGAAAAAGGACCTAACACAATTTTTTAAAATCAAGATGCTTGATAATTATTTAATGTTCTAAGAGATAGTTCTGCCCATCGTGGAGTTGCCAAATTTTACGGATGGCATATTGGGATATGTACAAGGCCTAACACCAAATTCCACTACTGTAGCTAATAATGAGATAGCGCCAATGTCATAAATCGCAATACATACGCTTATGATTCTATAATATATAGAATAGCATTACCACTTTTACTTGGCAATGCTGTGGTGGTGATGGTCGACGTGTTGCCGCACATCTGGTTGGTTTCAATTTCAGGGTGGCCTGCCTTAGGTCCTAGACAAGCAAGAAGTTTAGGGCGTAAGTGGTGCGTTATGTTAAAGATAATTGCCTGATAAACAATCAGTGAAGACTCAGCGCTGTGTATAGTGTTCTGTTTATTTTGAAACAACGAGCTCGACACGCCCCTAGCTCCCCCTCTCTAACAAAAATAAATATACAAACAACTTGTAAATCGAAAATAATAACCAACATTTTTTTAGTACATTACATACACAGTTATCAACAAGATACAAGAGATTATACGAATACCTAGAAATAAATAAATAAATATAAATAAAATAAAACGAGAAGCACTACTAAGTGTTGAAATTCATTCTGGCAAGTATGGAAGCCCTGCTCCATATTCAAAATAAAAACCAAACTGAAACTATATTCGTGCATAAAATAATACCTGAATAGCCTTCCGCTGCTGCAAATGTGGCACCAGCGCAGTTGATAGCCGTCACGCTTACTTTGTAAGGTGTGTTACTCACTAGACTAGCAAAGGTGTGGTTGTATCGCGGGGACCGAGTGTCTGGTACGGTGGACACCGAGTTGCTGCTGTCATTAATAGTTATTTTGTATGAGGTCGGTACGCCTCCCATTGTCGGAGGGGACCAAATCACCGTAAGCTGGTTAGTATCTCCACTCTCCACAATGACCATAGGCGATCCAGGCATTTCTATGATAAAAATTGTACGTTTTATTGTTGTAGTTTAGCAATAAAACGGGATACATACAGAAAATGCATGTTTGAGAATTAAGAACCATTTCGTTAATTATAACTGACCTCCTATATATGTAAATTCTTTATTAGAATATTAAATCTCGATAAGTTGAAGTGCTCGGATGACAGATGTGTTCAAATCACACGCAGACATAACGATATAGACGAAATACAAATGAATGAACGTAGAACTTAGATTTAAAAAGTGGAGTTAGTATGCTTATCGTACGTCTGATATATGCATGGCTTACCGACAATGGATAAGGTAATGTTTCCGATCCAAGTGATGGGCTCTGTAGAAACATCCTGACACCCAACTAGCGCTCGGTTCAAACTCAAATGCGCGGTGATGTTAATATAGGAGACGTTACACGGTAGGCCGCTCCCTGGGTCTCTGTTGGCGGCGCTCAGATACGGGCCACAGGTACCGGTGGATGATGGGCCTTGCATCGGAGCACAAGGAGAAATCTGTGTCAGCGAGATGAAGTTACACAGGCAAAAATCCGTCATAGAAAAAACTCTCCATCTCGTATTCGAATTTATTCCGTTTACGGCACAGGTACATGTTGTTAAAGTTCCGGGACAGAGAGGTTTAGAGGCTGCGTCATCGCAAAAGAATGGCTTACTGCTCCCTTTGATGAATGGAGGGCATGTGATTAATAGGACGCCAAATGTGACAAAGAAAGGCATGATATCGGTTAGGATACTGAAAATAAGAAGAAACAGAAAATGGAACGATATATACCTGGCATGCGCATGCGCGTATCATCGCTATGTTCATGTTTAGGGTGTAAGGATTTTGAACTAACAAGGGGCTATTAGAAAGTCTTTAGTTAAATGAGGCAAGAGCCTTACGAATTGAATATTTCTCTTTGTTCGCTATATATCAATTTCTATTCATGATCACATGACAGACGGGATAAATTCGGAATACTTTCGAGCTAGAATAAACGTACTGTAAGCCTACCTGATTATGTAATTGATTTTCACTGAAGATTTACGGAGTCTCATCATTTGATGTATTCAGAATTCGCTCCAACGCCAAAACCTTTCTAGCACAATCCAGCAGCCTTGTTGTCTGCACATTGAAATTACACGATTCACTTCAGTGTATCAGAATCAGTGCTGCCGCGATATGGTCTTCTGCCGATATCATCCATATTGCGATATATCGCGATATGAGTAAAATATCGCGATATGTATCGCGATATATATTTATGGTTATTAATATTAATGATCATTGGTGATATTAACGTATTCATTGCTATTAATTCAAATAATCTTTGTTGAGATTACGCGTTATGGTGGGATCAAAAGAAGCGACTGATAGACCGTCCTATCATGCTGTAGGGAAAGAGGATATTGTGGCCGTTGACCGCAAAACGTTTAGGAGTGACGTGTGGGAACATTTTGGGTGGCACAGGAAAGCGATTGGGTCCTCCTGGGTTGTATGCAACAGGTGCTGTGTGGTGTCCGGAAAGGGCAACAACACGTCTAACATGCGACATCACCTTAAATCTGTGCATGGTGATGTTGGTGTCACAGAAAGCAGCATAATATAAGTCCTTTTTGGTCTTCAGGCCTTATCTGCTACTCAGTAATAAATGACATTATATGCCGGGTTTCACAATAATTCATTTACTGATATAGGCCTAATAGGTGTGATAAGGAAGTTGCTCGGATAGGCTGCACCACCACCAGTACCAGCCCTG
Organism: Eunapius fragilis; assembly: GCA_963681505.1. NCBI lineage: Eukaryota > Metazoa > Porifera > Demospongiae > Spongillida > Spongillidae > Eunapius > Eunapius fragilis. Next base: position 3,183,921 of record OY811978.1, on the reverse strand, counting down.
CTACCCCTAGCCCTGGTTCAAAGCACAGTCTGAGATAAAGGGTGTTCCAGTACTGGACTGTCTGCCGGTAAAGGAACCCTGGATGGGTTAGGGTTGGATGACCCAATGGAATGGTGGCGAAAATATGAAGTCCATTTCCCTCATGTTGCCAAACTGGCAAGGAAGTACCTATCAATTCCAGCCTCCACTGCACCTGCAGAAAGGGTTTTCTCCATAGCCAAAAATATACTCCAGAAGAAACAATGGAGTCTTCTGCCAGAACGACTGGGGAAATGCATATTCCTGAGGCATAATGCTAAATTGTTTTAATTAAATGGCTTGCATGCACCGAATGCACGCGTACATTTATCGCCGTTTCAAATACCCATGCATGCTGATATTTCGTTATTACTCTAATTTCCGCCAATCACCGTGCTTTTCCGTCTATTTCCGGCACACCAGATTTTCCCAATCTTCGCTCCCTATAGTTTTTTAGTGCAGCACATTTGACATGATATTTAAGCAAGTCACCCTTTAAAGTTTGAGTTCCATTGAATTGTTGGGCCATTTTTTCTAATGTATGTGAGGTCAATAAATTGTGCGTTTCACATCACAATATTCCACGGTCTATTATATCAAACCTTAAAGTTCTGTTGTCTGTTCCCGAGAGAAACATAGACCAGATACATCACAAGCAACTATCGTACGCTTTTAAACCTGTTCCAATTCATCGGTTCTTCATCAGTTTTCCGTATCCCCTAAAATTGTACAACTTCACGCATTGGATTAATTGGTGCGTAAGTTTCGTCGGATGGAGTAGCGGTGAGTGCTGTATGTAACACGCAATCGGAAGAGGAGTTCAAAATTTAATAACAATTACTACTGCAGTTATTTAATTCAACGTTTGCCTTGATTAACATTCCTTGATTGTTGCAAGGAATGTTGATTGTGGCATTGTGAAAATTTCAATTCGAATTTTAGTACATGTGGTATTTCGAATTTCACAGTTATTCTGTAACAAGAGAATCATGCACAACAAAATCACTCCCAAGATTTCACGAAATTTTTCATTGTAACCAATTAGCATTATTTATAAATACTGTGCAGTTTTTATTAAGCCCCCTATAGTCGTACGAATACGATTCATTGGATCAACAGTGCTTCATTCACTGTATGCCCTTTAAATGGTCGTGTTCTCATTATATTTAGGGTCGTTTGTACTACCGCACTCTTACTGAAGTGCTGGCCAATCTCATTAAATATACTTTGAAAATAGATCACTGACAAGCAAATATTATTTTCAGAGTTAACTTCTAAGTTAACGAAAGACTGCATGACTAAACACAAATTAATATTATAATGCTGACTTTTACATCAGTAATACATGATGCGCTGGAGTTGCAATATAAATTATCTGGTTGGGCGTCAACCGGTATCCAAACGGACGACCGATTGAATGATCAGCAATATAAATTATCTGGTTGGACGTCAACCGGTATCCAAACGGACGACCGATTGAATGATCAGAGCGCCAACTGTAAGAACTTTCAAAAGTATATAGATTCCTTCTTTCCTAGCGTTATAGGAGTGCTTTAATGCGCACGACTTTGCCAAACGGAAGTAGATTGTCTACATGCGTGCTCAAAAAAGACACTTGCCAAGCCCAAGGATTGCACGTTTTGAAAAATGTTCCTTATATACTTACAGGGGATTTTACCATTGCCTTGTATTTGTACTCGCATGTTCCTATAGAAGTGTAGTAGAGCATTTCATTAAGCTCTGAAGAATAGATGAGGGTGTGTGATTTATACACGAATATTCACGTCCCCCGTTCCGTACTGTTCCGTTGAGCAACCGGTAAACGTAGACAACCGGATAGTTATAACGCAACCTGGCTGGTACCCAGTTAATCAACCACGGACGAATGATATCATCGGTACGGAACATACATACGGTATCTTGGCGCCGGTGCATGCATGCCGATGGCAGCGGAGCAGGGGTGCACGGTTACCCCCCCCCCCCCCCCCCCCCCCCCCCCCCCCCTCCGCGAGTTGCGTTACCACCATGCATGCTGGTCATGGATAAAAATTTTTGTAAATAAAGAGCTAGCGGAATGCATTATTCAGCAGGACGTAGCCAATCACGTAATGATGGACACATTCGCGTCATTTCCAGAATACTGGTTTGTGTACAAATAATTATCTCCAACCAAATATAGACACCTTCCGCAGCGCACGCGCATGCGCCCTGCGTGTTACTTTACATTCATCTCCTCTAATCATTGATGTATACACACACATCTGATGCGAGTGAAACTGAAACAGGAGCATTTATTTTGCCGCAAAGCTTAATTCATAAGCGTACACAACGGTCCTATATCATACAGGACGATTGTCGCAAATACGTGTACAAATTGGGCCGTATGCCTCATTTTCTTTCATTTCAACCTCAACTCTTTCAACCCGCAGCTTAGCCTCCATTTTGTATTGTTTCAGCACACGACACGCACTCACCAAGGCCACTAGCGCGATAATGAGGAGAGCAAAGAGCAGGGCGCAGCACACTGATAACGCTGTCTCTGTATATATGCAAACATTGGCAAGTGACAACTGGTACACAGTAGCACAAGCATGAATTATATACCTACGTATATGCGCCGCGGCGATTCACCCACGGACGCTGGCAAACTCGAGTTTGTTCCTGCGACTGGTCAGTGCACATAAAATAATTATGAAACCCCGCGCTGTTCCAACTGCAAACAGAAGAACTGAACTGATGACACTAAACGTACCTGTGCGATTCTCTTGATTGAAGGTGCAGGTGGCAATTTGCTCAGTTACCAATGGCCTGCTCTCCATCATCCCGTCGAATCCAACGGCGAAAAGAGCGACAGAGTAATTCCCACATCCGCTCACAGTAATGCATAGTGAAGAGTTGACTGAATATGCGTATAGATCATTGGTATGAAGCGCAAGTATCAATGCGCAGCATCTGTTAGACCCGCAGTCAATGCATATAGAGTCGTTTTTTGTTGTAACCCTCCTGTCAACTAATTCTTTCATAGAATTGAGAAAAAGTGAAAAAAAAAAAAAACGAATTAACAAAAAAAAAAAAGAACTGTACCACAATAGTACAATACAACGCATCACGCGATCAAAGATGTAAAAACATGCTATCAAAGATGCAAAAACATGCATGTTGACAAGAATTATTAGAATCTGGATATGAAATTAAACCAATCAAAACCTCAAGTAAGGATGATCTCGACAATATAATTAACATTAGCATGCAGGTATACACCGAGTTCCGAAGCTCAAATAATAACTCACTATCTCTACCAGAATCGGCGACCTCGATCCCAATGCAAACACTTTCAGAGGCTGCAGGACGCCTTGAAGGTTGACCAGTCGCCTCTAAGTCGTAAGCAAGCAGGGTGTAATTTCCGACAGGTACACCCAGCAACGCTTCACTCGTAGCCTCCAGCGATGTACTGTTTCGACGTACTGAAAAGTAGTAAGTTTTGATTCCGCCCACCAGCAATAGCAGGCAGCCTGTAGCGATGCTTCCAACATTAAAAGTGCACTGAAGCTGTGCAGTCCGTCGTTCAACCAGCCTTACAAGCTTTACGTCGAAAGTTGCTGCATATTAAGGGCGTCAAGTATGCTCTACCACACACGCATATATAGGCCAGAACTTACTGAGCCTGGCAGCTAACTCTCCGGTTTTGTAAAATTGTTCGTTGTAGACGGTTATGTTTGCAAAGAACCTTTCGTTGTGGTCAACACTCACCACAGATGTAAAATTGATCCCGACACCGGAGCTTTCTAGTGTGAGATTCCAATTTTTGCTTTCGCTGGCGAAACTAATACGGTAGTATCCGATGTTGCACTGTGTGGAGTTAAAAATAATAACATTAAAATTAACAGCCGCCATCATATTCACTTACAACAGCCATTCCACGAATTATTATTTTGGATGCATCATTAGATAGCTCTGACAACGGCTCGATGCTAGTCGCCGTATACCAATGTACTGCCGAGTGATAGATAAAGAGTATATACGTAGAGTTACATGTAGTGATGTATATACTCATGCATGCATGCCGCCAAACATACAAGCCTACACTAGAGATACCTGAAGTTTCACGGCCAGCGGTAGTAGCGCACATCGGTCGGATTACGAATAGTGCGTCACAAACGGAGAGTGCAGAAAAAGGAACGAAAGTTCGCGTCTCATTAGTAGAGGTATTAATCAGAGCGAGCGCAGCTGGTGATCCATTCCGGACTTCCACTACATAATTCAAGATTCCTGGACCGACAGCATCTCCGGGGGGACTCCAAGCCAGCAGGAGGTGCGTCGAGTTGAAAGCAGTTGCCGCTGCATTTAAAACTTTCCCCGAACTCCCTGTATTATTCAGAGGTGCCCATGCATGTATCAATTTAGTAAAACGCACTCGTCTATACTATACCGCGTACCTTGTACCAGCAGAATGGCAGCGTCGCTGCTGAACACCTGGCTGTTGGGTTGCGGGGGTAGTGCATTACACCTAACGGACACATTGCTGTTAGCTAGCGAGCCGTACACAGTGAGCGTAGATTTATAACCAGAGGTTCCGTTCAAAATATACGACGACGTGGTGTAGTTGATGTTTCGCGCCTGAACGCTCATCTTGTACGCTGCCATACCGTCCACTGTCCACTCTAACAAGGCGCCGTTTCCAGTAACGCAAGTGAACTCCGCAATGAGTCCTGCACACACAGTGACGCTTCGAGGACTGGCTATTATTATCGCTGCAAGGGTTGAAAGGGCTGTTTTAAAATGGACACGGACAACTTGCATGTAATTAAAGTGTCTTAACATCGACTTGCTTGATGTGTTCGTTACACAGGGAGACATCATAGTAAAGACAAGCAGCCATATACACATGCCCGTGTACACGCCGATAGGAAAGGACTCCATTACGCAGCTCAGACGTCCTGAATGTAAATTATCATAATTGTTTGTTGTGTTTGACATTGTGAGCATGAATGGAGATAATTTATAGTTTACAAATTACATATATAAATAATTGGAGGAGCTAATCGATCATAGATTGATCAGGTACTTATTGCTGACTTAAAGCAATAATATTTCCCAAAGCCCTATTACTGATTTGTCTATTCCTTGAGATAATGAAAAGTATTACAGAGCCTCGTAGCACTGTTGCCACTTGTAGCTCTGTTCCCACCACCATGTACCATCCAGATATAAGGCAATCAAGCAAGCTTCTATCTCAATGCGCGTGCATGCATGTGCGTACAGTGTGGGGTGTATATGTATAATGTGATAGACAGCAAGGCTCTGAATAGACCCTTAAACCCTTTGTAGAGGATGAATACTAATTCCTTAACTGAGCTTCCTGTCATAGTACTGCACCTGTGGGATAGGGGGTCAAGGGATGTTTAAGAAACACTATATGTATATATGTGTAAAATAAAGAGATTGTCAGTGGCATAGAATCGTATTACATACAAGTAACTAAAAGCATTCTCTAGGAGAAAGTTGGTGGTATATAGGATATGAAGGCAATTGGTGGTGTAAAACGCAAGGTAACAAGGTCTTATCAGAAGGGAAAATGTAATAGTCCTTTATTTAGCACACAAACAACACATGGCCTAGAAATGTGCTAAATATAGGACTATTACATTAGAGCCACTGATTTGTGTCTCCGGGGATCTCGTATCAGATGGAGGAGTATTATGGATATGGCTGATGGCATAGGTCTTCCCTATATCGTAGAATAGTTAGTTCTTCCAATAATATTTCCCAGTATTTATTTATTTCATTTCTTCTCTGGTATTATGGATTCTATACTTACTTAATTATTCTATGTATGTATTCCTTGTTTATTTATTTACTTGACTATTACATTGTCCCTTCTGATAAGACCTTGTTTTCTTGCTTTTTACACCACCAATTGCCTTCAAATCCTATATACCACCAACTTTCTCGTAGAGAATGTTTCTAGTTACTTGTTTCCTTGATTTTTTTTCATACCCAAATCACTGATATCATGTATCGCTGTAGGATGCATGGCCGTGCCGATTCTAAAACATCGTGCCGATTCTAAAACACCGCTTGTTTGTTTTTTCCCCTGTATTTTGAGAAAAGCAACTTCACTAACAAAAGGGGTTACACCAAAACGACAATTGAAGCTGTTAAACGCTTTCAAGTTTGCACCAAACTTGAAAGCGTTTACTCTTAGTTGTTATTTGTAGCAGAGATAATATATAGAATATTATCTCTGTTTGTAGAGATATCACACGTTATCTAATTATGCGTCTTACATAGATCGTATAGTCGATTGTTTACCAAAATATAACATATATTAAAGCGGCTCTTCCAGCCTATTCTGAAGCTGTTGGTGAAATTTTCATTGTTTAAAAGTGTTCCTATCCCGAGTGCCAAGAAGGAGACCATGTTCCGGGACTGGGTACGAGGACCGGCAGTACGCTTTTGTTCTCTACAACCGCGCGGTTCTGTGACATAAAACAAAGACGAAACTGCTCATTTTTGACTCTAGTTCGTTTGATATAACAAGCTAAACGATCCGATTGTCGGGAGTTTTGTTAGAGTCGACGGGTAAGCGTATTTTTAAAGAGTTCATAGTCCAACTGAAATCCTATATGGAAGGTTCTAGGGAAACTTCCGATACGCATATGGTTGGTGTGCATGCATGCGACGGGGAGGGGTGTGGTGCTGCACCTGTTACTTAGTGCGTGTATATAATAATGTACAAAAAAATTTACAACCTGTATCAGGACGAATTTCCCAACAGAATATGTACCAGGTATGATATAACCATGAATATGATCATATCATACCTGGTACATACTCTGTTGGGAAATTCGTCCTGATACAGGTTGTAAAAAATTGGCTGTGTATCTGTATGAGTGCATTAACCCTTACGCCACTGGTTGCGTGCCTGCGTGCAATATCGAGTGTGTATGCATGCATGTGTTCTGATAATATGGTCTATGCTCTAGGAAAATTTGCGGGTGGGGGTAATTAATGAATTCACAAATTTATAACAACACATGCAACGATGAGGTCTGATTCACAACAATTAGATTTAGATTTATTTGGCGGGGGCGGGGCGATACCCCCCCCCCCCCCCCCAATCCGCCTCTGCTATGTGATTCTGGAATATATGACGTCCGGGCCGTGTGGTCGGTTCGCCGCAATAATTTTATATAGTGCAGGGATGGGACAAGGGAAACCAGCAGCCTTTGACGGTACAGTCATCACTTACTCCCGTATCCCTGAACATGCATCTGTGGGGGCAGCAGGCTGCTGAATATAGAAAGCATGCTGCCAACGACACCAGGAGCCAGGAGTTAGGATGATTGCGTATCCCCTTAGCTGTAGAAACTTATGGCAATAGGGCTCAGAGTGTTTTCCCGGCTTAAGCTAGCTTGCTTCTCTGCCAGGCAATCCCCAAACCCAAAAATGCTGAACGAAATTCATGGCTACCTCACCATGTCAGGAAGCTGTCCAAGGGTAGGTTAGTGGAACTGTTTATAGAATGATTAGATGTGTTTGCAAGTAGAAAGATTCATTAAAATAAATAGTGTGTCTATGTTAATTGTACTTATGTATATGTAAGAATAATAATACAATAGCAGTGCAAGTACATACACACATATACAACACATGAACATGCAATAAGCAAAGTTAAATTCCACCCTCAGACCACAGAACGTGAAAGCAAAGCTCTGGCATTTGCTCTGATTAAAATTATAATGTTAGACTAAAACGTTGGTAAATTGTAGTGATGGCCTTGGATTTGCTGCACGCATCTGAATGGCCAGACGGGATGGTAGTCGGGAAATTGTGCACTGGGCTTCTGCACCCCATCAACCATAAGTTTCAATCGCCAGGAGTATAGAAACTCAGCCAAATTCCAAATACTTAGGATCATTAACCAAAATAAATGCTTCAGAACTTCAGCTGCCATAGCTGCTGACTTACTTGTAGCTCCCGCTTCAGTTAAAATAGTGGAATTAAGCAGTGCGGTTACCGTTATGTCAAAAATTGCTGGTTTGCTGATTATCCAGTTCTGCACAAGAATATCAGCTGGATGACTGTCTTTTATCTGCCCCCAAACCACTTCAAGCTCTTCCCCAGACGTGCTGGATGGCAGAACTGCAAAAAACCATCCCTAGCTCAAGCTGTTGTGGCACAGCACGACATCCCCTCCACCTTAACATGTCACTGCATGGTGTCCCAGTGATCACCCAATGGATCTAGCTGGTGATCAGGGCAGTATGGGTAGCAGAACCTGAAGATGTGTTAATTCTAAAAAAAATAATAAATTACCTGTCTATTGTATGGCAGGCTTAGCCTGACATTGATGCGAGCCAATGTACGGGCACTCCTGTCTCGAGCAGGATCATCTGTGGAAGATCCGTAGAACTTATTGTAATATTAATCCTTTTGTTTGTAATGTATTTGTGTAATGTACGCTATAATAATACTATAGGTAATTTTATTTTATAAAATAATATTACGTAAATAAATAGTAATAATAAAGGCCAGAAGTGCAGAGAAATAAAAATAAAAAAATAGCATTACAATATATACACATAATTACATACAGGAGTAATATTTAAAACTGTTTTTGAGTGATTGAGTGTGTTAGTATGAGTATATGATCTTTCTTATTATTATAAAATAAATAAAACATGAAATACATACATTAGATACACACAACAAAGTTAAACACATACTCTAGATAGAATGGCCCTGGAGTTGGCTCTGATCAGGGTCAAGTTCAATCTACCATAGATCTGGTTTGCTGTGATAGACTTAGGCAAGTCTAGAGAGACTATGCTGAGCTTCAGGTCCCCAGCATCCAAAAGACTCTACCACCAGAGGGATGTATACCCAGCCTAACTCTACACATTTTACATCATTACTGTGGTGCTTCCTCCTTTCTGCCTGCGTTGCTGCTGAGCCCGGCACACACGGTACTTGAAGGGTTACAGAATTAAGCGGGGGTGTGATGCAAAGATCAATTTCCGCAGACTAGCTTGCCCACTTTCCAGTTAGGATGAGGATATCGGCAGGATGTGTTTGCCGTGCTTCATGGCTCAGGGCTTCAAGCTGTGCACCCAAGCATGCTAGTTGACAAAACTCAAAAAGGGTGTCTCGAATTCTGTTATGGCGGGAAACCACGCTGGAGCCATTTTTGCAAGTCAGAGCATGGTGACCAATGTGATCCAAAGAATGGGACATGCATTGGGCACAGAGCTGACTTTGACTCACAGGAAGGCCTAACCACCACTTAATGGCAACTTGAAACTCAGAGGGATCAAGATGAAGGTTAAATATAAGTCTTGGTGAAGGTGTAACAGATAGCCAAGCTGACGAGTGAGGCGAAGAAATTGAAAGCAAGCGAGCTCTATCCGGCAGTGAAGCATTAGCAAATAAGTTGGCAAATTGGTAATATGAAAACATATCCTGAAGTGATCGATGTGGTACAATTTTTTTAAACAACTGTTCCGACTTCACATCAATGTCTGTCTTATTAAATACTATCCTGTCTTTCTACCTGCTCAGTTCCAGCCCTTCTAGCTAGGACCTGGATATGGTTTTAGCCGTAATACTGCCATATGGACGGTGCGCTCTATTTTGAAGTGCATGGCAAAAAGGGGGGAGGGGAACCCCTGTAGCTAAGTATCTAACGCTGGGTTGAAGGAGGTGGATGGATTAGAGTGGAATGAGAACATTGTTTGTAGGCTGCTTACAAGGTTTTTCTTACATGCATGGAAGTTTAACAAAGCTAGACTTTCTGTACAACCTACAAACCTGTGAATTGTCATCATTATGACCTGTGAATTGTCATCACTATAAAGCTAGGTGCAGTGTGTACTTGTAGCTAGTTACAGGACTCTTCTAAGCTTCATTTACATTTTTTTGTCTCCTTCAACTTATAATATAATTACTGATGTGCTGATCTGATGTGCATGTGCATAAGTTAAAAGGAAACAAAAAACAAAAAAAACAATACAGGTATAAAAATATGTAATCTGCTTGAGTTATAATTATTAGTTATGAATGTTCAGTTATTTAGCTATCATTTTTGCATCAGATAGATCCGTCATGCCAATTCAATTAGTGTAATAGTAGAACCCCTTCGATATTGATTTGCCTTCACATCCTTCAGGACTTATCACAATGTAATGTTTGCCTTGCTTTAGATTGTCAACCTTGTAGGGACTAGCACCTGTGGTATGGAGGGTTGGGAAAGTTAGCAGCCATAAATGAGATCTGCAGGAACATACATGATTTCTTGTAGCCATCAGAAGTGCACAGAAATCCACGTGGTTCTCCAGTCGATCCAAACCGTACAATCGCGCTGGTACCACTGGTTGTGATCATGTCATTTGTGAGGTAGGCACTGCAATCTGACTTCTTTTCGGGAACCGTTATGCTACTGCTGATGATTGACTCTTCGTAAGGTGCTTGAGCTACCACCTTGATGACAACCTCTCCAGGTTGTATGTTGTTGAAGGTGGCAACACCGTTTGAACCTGTGGTTCACAATTAGACATGAGGAACATTAATAGACATTCGCATTCGCAATTTTTGCGCTGCTATTTGAAAACATCACGAGTGCATTGCGACTTACAGTTCACAGTTCCAAGGGTGGTTCCTATGGCTTGGCAGTATATAGCATACGTTGGCTTGTTTGCTTGAACGAATATAGTTATGGCATTGTTGCTAACAATTGGAGAATTATTGGTGAACCGGAATATTAATGGACCACTGGCGTCATCTGTGGTTGTATTAAAATAATGATAGCTGAGCCTGTTGCGCATACTCAGCACAGGTATGCACCACTACTTACCTGCAGCGAGAACTTCAAACGGTACTCTTACGGATGTTGGATTTCTGTTCACAGCAGTGATTGATAATGTGGCTACGTGTATTCCTGCTGGTTGAGAACCTACTGCTCTGTTGTATGGAAGGGTGCCTGTAGGAGAGACGTATGTATCAGAAAAATCTATGAATAAATTGTCCTTTAAGCGGTCAACTGTCTCTCACAGGTTTGTGGTGTCTCGTTGTCAACAGAGCACATCATGGCAACGCTTGGTGCGTTAATTGTGCACATTACAGTGAGCTGCAAGTTGTTCACAACGGCCGAACACTTTGCAATGATATCTAAAATCGATTGCGACATGATCATTAAAATAGTATTTTAAAAAAATAAAGACAACCACCTACCACTGATGGAAAAATCTGTTGTGGATGTAGCCAATCTATTGCTGGTATCAATGGCATAGATGGTGGATGTATGCTTTCCAGGGGAAAGTGATGCTACATTCCTTACATAAGGAACCGTACCTTTAATATGTAAGGAAAGTGCAATTTTTCCGTTACAATTATGTACGTATGTAAAAAAAAATTAGAAAGCTAACATAGTACTGGTGGTCCTCCATCCATTGCACAGAGGTACGATTGAACTTGGCTGTTTGAAAGACAACGCACAACTAAAATAGCACTGTCGACTTCGTTAGCGCACACCAGTGACATTTTTGCTGCGTATATCAAAAGAAACTACCATTACTCATCATAAACCCGTATATCGTTAAAACCAACATTGAATTGTGAAGACCATGGTGCTTTTCCCCACCAGACCATTGGCGCCAGTGGCAGAAATGGTCACTGTATGTTGCCCTGGCTGGAACGTTGATATGCTGCGCGAGTACGGAAGTGTGCCTGCAAAAATATTAAATATAATAAATATTAATACGTTTGTTGGGCATCCAACTATAGAGATGCATGAGCACACTCACATGCACTTGCCGCCTCGTTATCCAGAGCGCAGAGCGAACTTATGATCTGCACGTTGGAGCTGCAGGTGGTTGTTATAACTGCATTCACAACATTATTTTGGCAACTTAGATTCAAAACGTCTACAGAGACCAAAAAGAAAAGAATCATTTAGTGCAATCACAGAAATTTGAAGGTTCATAAACGACTTGACTATACCTTTTACAGTGTAAGTGACAAGGGCAGATCCATGGCTACCATTCAAATCAACAGCTGAAATCCTTACATCATGATTACCAACACTTAGTGATGATACATCTCTTGTGAAAGACAGGTAGCCTACAAACCGAGTGCGCAAATGGATTAATCCAATTCAAATTGAGAAATGCCTTTACATGTCCCAACTGGGATTCCATCGAATTCACATGAAACACTTGCGACAGGATTGTTGGTTGAGCATGAAACAGAAACAACGTTGCTGGCAGTAATGGATGTTCTGCAAGTCAGTGCAAGCGGCACTGTGGCGCAAGGATTTCATATTATAATATGAAATTAAGATATGAATTAACTAACCTTGGGTATTGAATGACAGTGTAGTTCTTCTATCAACTCCATTAATGTCAGTGGCAGTTATGGTGACAGTGTGAGTTCCACTACTAAGCCCAGAAATATCTCTTGAGTATGGTAAGATACCTAAAACAGACAAATGTATCAGCTATCATCTAGAGTGCAAATATATCACCCACAGTTGGTAAGTGTCTCTCCATTGACAGAGCACTTCACAGAACTAAACTCATCAGGATTTGAACATATGACTGTCAGTATATTTGCAGCTTGGGATGAACTACAACTTAAAGACGGAGCAGCTGAAAATAACCAATGCGTGCAACTCTATGATATTGTGCACCAACTAAACATTCTTTGCCCACCAGAAACAGTAAATACTTGAGTGATGGAGGTTGTTGCACCACTAACAGACATAATAAATAATGATATGTCATGTGATCCAACAGAAAGAGTGCTGACATCCCTTGTAAATGGTATGGAACCTGAAATGATGCAGTTACATTTGATTGGTTACTGAGGCTTATCACTACATACATGATTGAGGAGTCTCCCCATCAACTGAACATAGGACACTGCTTATAGGACTGCTAGTTGTGCATGAAACAGAAAGGATATTGCTGGTACTGGTAGAAGCACTGCAGCTTGCTGTGATGGTAGCTGTAGTAACAGATTGTCATGAATAAGTGGTTGGTTATACACTAGCTGAACAGACCTGGTGTGTTGAAAGACAATGTTGCCGATCGTCTTGCTCCACTACTGATAGTTGTAGCCAAAATGGTAACTGTGTGTCTCCCTGACTGAAGACCTGTAATGTCTCTTACCAATGGTAGAGTGCCTTTGAAAGTGAAATACGTATCACACATAATAGCAATATATTGTTATGAATACTCACAGGATGAAGGTACTTCAGCATCCAGAGAACACTGCACATTGCTCAAATCATTGGAGTTTGAGCATGATACAGTTATCATTGTAGAAGTTTGAGATGAGCTACAACTCAAGGACTGAGCACCTGAAAATAAAAGGAAATATAAACTGAAGGAGAAAAGCATATTAAGGTTATTTACAAACCTGTAACAGTGAACGTTTGAGTACTGGATGTTGTTGCCCCATTCGCAGCAACAAATGATAATGTTATTTTATGTGATCCAGCAGAGAGTGTGGAGACATCTCTTGAGTATGGGATGGAGCCTGAAATGGAATGGTTCATGCCAAAAGGTACATTTAGCATGCTAGGATATTAGGTACATGATTGAGGAGCCTCCCCATCAACTGAACACAGGACACTGGTAATAGGACTGCTGGTTGTGCATGAAACAGAAAGGATATTGCTGACACCGGTCGAAGCACTGCAGCTTGCTGTGATGGTAGCTATAGTAACAGATTATCATCAATGAGTGTTTGGTTATAAACTAGCTGAATAGACCTTGTGTGTTGAATGACAATGTTGACGATCGTCTTGCTCCACTACTGATAGTTGTAGCCGAAATGGTAACTGTATGTCTCCCTGACTGAAGTCCTGTAATGTCTCTTACCAAAGGTAGAGTGCCTTTGAAAGTGTGAAATACATGTCACAAAAAAATAGCAACATATTGTAATGAAGACTCACAGGATGAAGGTACTTCACCGTCCAGAGAACACTGCACATTGCTCAAATCATTGGAGTTTGAGCATGATACAGTTATCATTGTAGAAGTTTGAGATGTGCTACAACTCAAGGACTGAGCACCTGAAAATAAAAGGAAATATTAACTGATGCAGAAAATCATATTAAAGTTCTTTACCAACCTGTAACAGTAAATGTTTGAGAACTGGATGTTGTTGCCCCATTCACAGCAACAAATGATAATGTTAGTTGATGTGATCCAGCAGAGAGTGAGGAGACATCTCTTGAGTATGGGATGGAGCCTGAAATGGAATAGTTCATGCCTAAAGGTACATTTAGCATGCTAGGATATTAGGTACATGATTGAGGAGCCTCCTCATCAACTGAACACAGGACACTGGTGATAGGACTGCTGGTTGTGCATGAAACAGATAGGATATTGCTGACACTGGTAGAAGTGCTGCAGCTTGCTGTGATGGTAGCTATAGTAACAGATTATCATCAATGAGTGTTTGGTTATACACTAGCTGAACAGACCTTGTGTGTTGAATGACAATGTTGACGATCGTTTTGTTCCACTACTGATAGTTGTAGCCGAAATGGTTACTGTATGTCTCCCTGACTGAAGTCCTGTAATGTCTCTTACCAATGGTAGAGTGCCTTTGAAAGTGTGAAATACATATCACACAAATTAGGAATATATTGTAATGAAGACTCACAGGATGAAGGTACTTCACCGTCCAGAGAACACTGCACATTGCTCAGATCATTGGAGTTAAAACATGATACAGATATCACTGTAGCAGTTAGAGATGAGCTACAACTCAAGGATTGAGCAGCTGAAAATAAAAGGAAATATTAACTGATGCAGAAAAGCGTATTAAAGTTCTTTACCAACCTGTAACAGTAAATGTTTGAGTACTGGATGTTGTTGCCCCATTCACAGCAACAAATGATAATGTTAGTTGATGTGATCCAGCAGAGAGTGTGGAGACATCTCTTGAGAATGGGATGGAGCCTGAAATGGAATGGTTCATACCTAAAGGTACAATTAGCATGCTAGGATATTAGGTACATGATTGAGGAGTTTCTCCATCAATTGAACATAGGACACTGCTAATAGGACTGCTGGTTGTGCATGAAACAGAAAGGATATTGCTGGTACTGGTAGAAGCACTGCAGCTTGATGTGATGGTAGCTATAGTAACAGATTGTCATGAATGAGTGGTTGGTTATACACTAGCTGAACAGACCTTGTGTGTTGAATGACAATGTTGCCGATCGTCTTGCTCCACTACTGATAGTTGTAGCCGAAATGGTAACTGTATGCCTCCCTGACTGAAGTCCTGTAATGTCTCTTGCCAATGGTAGAGTGCCTTTGAAAGTGAAATACGTATCACACATAATAGCAATATATTGTTATGAATACTCACAGGATGAAGGTACTTCACCGTCCAGAGAACACTGCACATTGCTCAAATCATCGGAGTTTGAGCATGATACAGTTATCATTGTAGAAGTTTGAGATGTGCTACAACTCAAGGACTGAGCACCTGAAAATAAAAGGAAATATTAACTGAAGCAGAAAAGCATATTAAGGTTTTTTACAAACCTGTAACAGTAAATGTTTGAGTACTGGATGTTGTTGCCCCATTCACAGCAACAAATGATAATGTTAATTGATGTGATCCAGCAGAGAGTGTGGAGACATCTCTTGAGTATGGGATGGAGCCTGAAATAGAATGATTCATACCTTAATGTACATTTAGCATGCTAGGATATTAGGTACATGATTGAGGAGCCTCCCCATCAACTGAACATAGGACACTGCTAATAGGACTGCTGGTTGTGCATGAAACAGAAAGGATATTGCTGGTACTGGTAGAAGCACTGCAGCTTGCTGTGATGGTAGCTATAGTAACAGATTATCATGAATGAATGGTTGGTTATACACTAGCTGAACAGACCTTGTATGTTGAATGACAATGTTGACGATCGACTTGCTCCACTACTGATAGTTGTAGCCGAAACAGTAACTGTATGCCTCCCTGACTGAAGTCCTTCAATGTCTCTTGCCAATGGTAGAGTGCCTTTGAAAGTGAAATACAAATCACACAAAATGGCAATATATTGTTATGAACACTCACAGGATGAAGGTACTTCACCGTCCAGAGAACACTGAATATTGCTCAAATCATCGGAGTTTGAGCATGATACAGTTATCATTGTAGAAGTTTGAGATGTGCTACAACTCAAGGACTGAGCAGCTGAAAATAAAAGGAAATATTAACTGATGCAGAAAAGCATATTATCGTTCTTTACCAACCTGTAACAGTGAACGTTTGAGTACTGGATGTTGTTGCCCCATTCACAGCAACAAATGATAATGTTAATTGATGTGATCCTCCAGAGAGTGTGGAGACATCTCTTGAGTATGGGATGGAGCCTGAAATGGAATTGTTCATGCCTAAAGGTACATTTAAGATGCTAGGATATTAGTTACATGATTGAGGAGCCTCCCCATCAACTGAACACAGGACACTGCTAATAGGACTGCTGGTTGTGCATGAAACAGAAAGGATATTGCTGGTACTGGTAGACGCACTGCAGCTTGCTGTGATGGTAGCTGTAGAAGTAAACATTGTTTCTTATACAGGTGGTTATAAGCAGAGTGAGCTTACATTGCTTTGTATTATCAAATGATAGTATTACTGTTCTCCGCTCCCCTGTGATTATTTTGGCATCTATGGTGACTTTGTGGGTTCCTTGTGTTAGCTGTGATGTATCTTGAGTACATGGAAGTTTGCCTGCACAATTTTAAAAGGTAGGAATAGTTTTGCATTGGTTTAGTTTATTTTCCTCTGTATCTTACATTCTTGTGGTGCCTGTCCATCTATTGAGATATATATATTGCTTAGACTATCTGGATTTGAACATGATACAGTTAATAACGTGCCACTCTGTGTTTGACTGCAGGTCAATGTCTGGGGAGCTTTATGGGATGAAACAATTTGTTATTGCCTCAGTATTAGAATTTCATGCTTTCTTACATGTTGTGTTAAACACTAGTGTATTTACAGATTTTGCACCATCTGTGCCTGAAAAATACAGTGCGATTTTGTGGCTCCCATCTTGCAGCATTGTTACATCTCGATTGTATGGAAGAGTGCCTGATATGACATTATGAATGAAAGATAAAATTAAAGAGTATTAGCATTGTAATTTCTACTCGCATGGTTGTGGTGCTTCCCCATCAATGGAGCAGAGGACACTGCTTATTGGAGCACTGGTTCGGCATGAAACTGATAGGTCTGTTGCTTTAGTTGAAGCAATGCAGCTTGTTCTCAAAGTAACTGAATATGGTGTCAGACAGTACTTTATGCGCATTAAAATTTTTTACTTACCTTGAGTATTAAAATTTAGGCGTTCAGTACTTTTTGCGCCATTTATAGCCATTAGTGATAAAACAAGCTGATGTGATCCAGCAGCTAATCCTACCAAATTTCGTGTGTAGGGAAGTGTACCTGTGATAACGGACCTAAGTTAAAAGGGAATGTCCCTAAACGATATTTATGTACATGATTGAGGAGTCTCCCCATCAACTGAACACAGGACACTGCTAATAGGACTGCTGGTTGTGCATGAAACAGAAAGGATATTGCTGGCACTGGTAGAAGCACTGCAACTTGCTGTCAGAATTGCTGAAAGTCAAGAATATATGTGTTTATGGGAAGTATGAACTGTCACAATATGACTTTTTGGAGCTGCAATAAGAAGGACTGCAAAATGGCTTATTGCCATATGGTAACTGGCAAGTGCTGGTTTATCATTTAACATTTACATCACAGTGGTATATTGTAGTGCAATGAACACTATGATATAGCACTGTGACATAATGAAAGAATTTAATAGAGATATAGAGATATAAAACTATTCAAAAATATTTTAATGGTAATGCATAATCTGAAGTTATCAGAATTCAATCAATGGTTTATATATACTTTTGTCCTATCAGAATTTCTAGGGTATTTAATACTGCTTCTATACAGTTCAAGTACCTCCCTTTCGCATAAAATATCCAATGGATGCAGCATTATGCTTTTCAATTTTGTCATCTTATGGGGGGGGGGGGGGGGGGGGAGGGTTGTAATATGTGCATCCTATAACTGTATATAATATACCTGGTCTGTACACATGTGCTGCTGGTAATGTTTTTAATGTTTGGTGTATCACAATTGTAGTCATTAGTTAAATAATAGTGGTGAAGACGAATTTAAAGCTCAAACAATAGAACCAAGAAAACTGCCATGTGAGGGTGAAGGTGTGTATGTGAGGGAGGAGTCTTGCACAGAGTGTTCGGGTGCTGCTTATTTTACCTTCAATGTTGAATGCTTCCTGAACAGTCACTGTAGCATCATTCTCACCAGTAATTGAAATAACTATTATGTGGCCTCCTGTAGGCAGTCTAGACACATCACTTGTGAATGGAAAACTGCCTATGTTTATGCATTTGTGTATGTGTGTATGTGTGTGTGTGTGTGTGTGTGTGTGTGTTTGTGTTTTGTGTGTATATGTGTGCATTTATTCGAGATCATGTAGTATTATTCAGTCACTCGCATTCTTACAGGGTTTTGGTGATTCGCTATCAATAGCACATGTTGCGCTTCTGATGGGACTGCTTGATGTGCACACAATTGAAAGCATATTTGCATCACTTACTGAGCTGGTGCAGCTTGCACTCAAAGAGGCTATTTAATAACCAGTGGAAAGGAATTTATTCATATTCTTTTGCACAGCATACTCCTTACATTCAATAGTGAAGTATGCATTCAATATTTCCTGAACTCCAGTGGAATGTGTGGCCACAATAGTAACTTGATGCCTGCCAGCTGAATATCCTGCAATATCCATTGTGTATGGAAGAGTACCTAGCAAGTTTAAATGTATGTAGAGTGGCTAAATTGGGGACTAGTTACTATCACATACATGAATGAGGAACATCTCCATCAACTGCACATTGAAAACTGTTCCAGTCAGCATTGCTATTACAGGCCACTGTCAGCATAGACTCAGCTACATCAGCATGGCATCTCATAGTAAAATCAACTGGAGTAGAAACAGCTTGGGAGTCAGCTACGGAAAATTACTCTGGGTACCTTATTCATGTGCATGGTGATAAAAGTGAACATACCTAGATTGCATGTGGCCAAGTCAGGAATCTGAAGTAGAATGATGCTGAGCTTATCAGAAAGTGCGGACATACATATGCACAAGAATAGCAGTATGCTTATATTCCTAGTGATGGTATGCAAATGTGTGACTCCTTTATTATGATGGTAAACTACTGCTCAGAGAAGAAAGGTCCCTTATTTTATACTGTGTATGTAATTAATAAATAGAGTATCCAATTGCAAGTAATCCACATAGACCATGCAGGATGTTCAAATTCTATGGCATCAAATATTAGGAAACTATAGCTGATGAATTGCTGCAGCAATTAAAATTCTGGGATGGTTTCACTATACAGTGCATCCTTACTATAGTAAAGATTATATGTATACACAGGTAGTTATTATAAACCCATTTGGGTACCCAGACCAACACATTTCTTGGAATCTCAGACTAGTAATGAAAACACGCTATGCTATATGCATGGATTCCCACCATCTTATTTGGACCCACATGAATCAACGCCCACCCCCATGTTAGATGCAGTCTTCTTATTGCATCAAACCTTTGATCAATGAACCATCAAACCTTTGATCAATCAGCCATTGTGGCTAATTATTATTAAAACTTCACAAACATACCAATGTCAATCCTCTTAATTTGACGCGGAAGACATCGTACTCTTGAACTACAGAGTACCTGTACAGGAATAGAGCACATGAAGCATTAACATCATCTGCTCCAAACTTTCTGACGTTATTACGCACCAGAATGTAACAGCACCCGCATAAGAGTCAGGAGCCCTCCAAGACAAATCTACATGGTATTTATCAGACCTGCTCTTGTGCGTGGCAGAAGGCTGCAAGAGGAAATACACATTATACTATGCCTGATGTGTTTGTGTAAAGAACTAAACCCATGATGCCTAATAAAAGCTCAGGAAGTTTTTAAATTTTATGTCATCAGTTGTTTTTATCATGCAGTTAGCCAAACTATGGACTTTTAAGCTCTCGCTCATACCGTACAATTGTTCATAATATTAAATCGCCTCTTCTTCCGCTTCCAGAACCATGCGTATATAAAATGCCTTCGTTTTCTATATCAGTATCCTCGACCCTCGCGATCCAAGTAACTTGAACCGCATTATTTTAACACTGAATATGTTCGCGGTCACGAGGTTTGCATGACGTAATCCTAAAATCATCAAGATGCGCGTAACCCTTTATGCTACGACCAATGCACCTATCATTCATGCTGTTGCAGGCACCTTACCGCATTGCAATTCCAAAGCTTCCAATCGGAGCCACCACTTTCGAACTTGCCAACAAAAGGGACGGTGGTATCGAAGCTGGGAGTCGCTCTCCTTCCTTGTACCGCAAACCCCCGAAACGCCGTATCGTTGGATAACAGTTGAACTGCACAGATTAAAATTTTAAAAATGGTTGTATGTATGTATACATCCGATTTTTTTTTTTTGAAGGGGGGGGGGGGGGGGGGTTGGGGGGGGTGGAGGGTAGTCTTCTCTCGTTCTCTCACTTTTATGAAGTGCTCCGCAGCGATACTTGTTGTAGCTGCTAGGAACCTGTCCATCATCTATTCCCACCAGAGACAGCGAAAAGGGACAGCCGGCCGCGCAGGCCGTCGGAGTAGAGTCATCGTGCCGAGGCACAAGCGTGTCACACGCGGCTTTTGGAGCTCCAGAGGGAAATCCGTTGAGTGTTTTGGCGTGGAGAAGTACAAGCAACAGCAAATGAACTGCCGAGTGATAGTGGCGCCAATGCATAGCTTCTATATTTTTCCACAAAGGTATAATATAATTCCGTCAAACTACTATAATTTTTTTTTTTAATTTTATGCGGCCTTTATAGGGGTTGTGGCTCCCCCTATTGCCCCACCCAGGTTGGCTGTATACCCATTGTTATAACTCATAACTGTCTATTTTCAGTGTGTCCAAGAATGAAACCAAACCTTTTGAAGGAAACGCTTTCCATAAAGACGTTATGTGCACATGCATTAATTAATTGAATGTATATGTGTCAGTTGCATCTACTATCATATTCTCAGATTAGATGGACGCTTACTGTTATATGCATGCATCCACTGCTGATAATCTATCTTCCATATAGTGCGGTGAGTAACGGTAATCCATTCATAGGTCGAGAAAGTATATTAACTGATGCCATGCAATATAAGGATGTGATCTACCTGTACCTTCCTCCTCCTTGTCCTTCTCCTCTCCGCCTCCTCCCTCCTCCTCATTATCCTCTTTCCCCTCTTTCTCCTACTCCTTTCACTCCCTTCTTCACCTCCTACTTCCCTCCTCCTCCTCCCTCCTCCTCCCTCCTCCTCCTCCCTCCTCCTCCTCCCTCCTCCTCCTCCCTCCTCCTCCTCCCTCCTCCTCCTCCCTCCTCCTCCTCCCTCCTCCTTCTCCCTCCTCCTCCTCCCTCCTCCTCCTCCCTCCTCCTCCCTCCTCCTCCTCCCTCCTCCTCCTCCTCCTCCTCCCTCCTCCTCCTCCTTCTCATCATCCTCTCCTCCTAGCTCAATGTCATTCCCCTCCCCGACCTCCTAGCTTCTCTAGCCGGCCATATATCACGCGTGTCATATACGTAGATGAATACATGTCCTCTTCGTGCTTCATGCATCTGTATGAATTTAGTACATTTCCACCGAGCTCCAAGTACTGCATGTGTCTACTGATGCTAACTTCATCTGTTTTGCCTTAATTGATATCGCATAGCTGCTTGCAATGCAAGTTGCCAAATGATGACGAGCGCTTGCATTGTCCTGTTTCAAAACATTGATGTTTGTTAAATCCCTCGCACCTATAGGGTGAATGCATGTGTGTAAAAAATTACTACATCTGCAATGAACATGCAGTTTCAACTTGCTAATTCATTAAAATAAAATAAAAATGTCCACATGTGATTGTCACCATATTGGATCATGCGCGGATAAACATATGCATTATGCCAATGTCGTGTACGCATATCCGCATGATTGCAAATGGTAAGGTTTGGATACATATATTCCATGGGTACATGGTTACCTAATTCCAACACGCAGCCAAGAGTTGTAGACAATCCTTCAGTTTTGCCTTTGACATTCTGGCACGTAGTTTTTCTCTCACCATTAGCTAGACGATACAGATAGTCTCATCGTCAACACCAGGTGCCATGATTACAACAAAAGATCATTTTGTGGACAACTATAGACAACAGTTACTGCATATATAGTAAGATTCTTTGTTATCAGCACCTAAATGAGCAACGCTGCATGCAAATGCCTCAGTACGGTATAATATACACCGGCATGGAGACGTTGGCAGAGCTGATGACATGCAAATGTAAAGGGCTAAATAGCACGAGCAGACATAGGGAAAGGCTCAGGGATGAGCAGCTTAGTTATCCTTCAAGCATTTTGTCTCTCCATCTTATATTCTTGCGGCTATGTGGCAAGGTAAAGCACCAACAAGTACCATATTTGAGCTGGACTGTGCATAATAGCAAAGCCCCCATGTACATCATAACTGCTATGCTCAACCTCAATCTGGTTTAGTAACAAATGTATATGTGTACACACTTGAAAACATACATACAATGCCATTATAAAATTACCGTCTAACTTTCAAGCATAGACATTACGGTAGACTCTAGGTTGCGACAAACAAAAATGGAACCCCCCCCCCCCCCCACCCCCACTTTTATAACGTTTACAAGGCGGAGTATTCCTCTCACAATGCCATACATGTAAATTAACGAATCGATTTGAAAAACTACCATGAGTAAGCTTACATTTTTTTCTTTTTCAGGGGCTGAAGTTTCATAATGATTATATCACGTTCGCTTAATTTGACCGATTATGAACTCCCAAGTACGGGCTGATTAATAAAGTTCAAATCCCCTGAAGGGCAGGTTGGGGAGAGGTGTGGGGGCGTGGGGCACGGGATATCATCCCACATAACAATGATCCTGTATAAATGCGCTTCAGTCTCTACACTATGCTAACCATATTTTCTACTGTAACTTAATCGCTAGACATGTACAATGCTGCCATTGATTGATGGTGTACTTATAGAATAGCAAAGTACGGTCATAATATGGAGGGTGGGGTGGTGCAAGTGCGTCTATGCCAAAAAAAGATTTGGCTGCATCACAATAAAAAAATGTGTAGGGCATGGTGCCTGAGAAGGAAAAGTAGGTTTGTGTTAAACCACACCAATAAATTTCCCCACTGCTCAAGGGAATGTTCCCAAGACATTTTCCTCTTTGTGTGCTTACAAGAAATATTTTCTGAATGCGTCGAACGAGCACCGCATCGTGACCATGCATGCATGCATGGTCCTCCACTATTTGATATGTTTGCATTCCCTGCTTTAAAATAATGAAATCTCTTTAAAATGAGTACCTTTTAGTAAGTGCTCTACCCGGGTCAACTCTTATGTAGGAACAACTAAAGTAGTTCATGATTATTGAATCTTCAGGCCACACTGCCAATATTTATAAGCCCACGATTATCTAACTGATCAAATAGTGAATGGGTATCTATGCACATCGACATGCAAATTCAATTACAGGACAAAATGAAATGGGCTACTTCTTTCATTTGATCTGGACAACAAAAAAACTTTCGGCTGTGAGTTTGCACAATGTTTACACGGAGTTAAAGTGGCCTGATTTTTATTTAATGCGCACATCTCAATTGGACGCACCAAATTTAATGTACCTTCCTGCACAATCTATCATACATGCAGACATCAAAGTAAGATGCTCGTGTTGAGAAATGGTTTGTGAACCCTACGTACTATAGCTATCCGGATGTGGACATTGCGCACGTGATTCGTTACCATCCATTTATATATTATTTTATCCACTGGCGCCCGCATGAGTACCAGTCGGAATAGATCGAGCTGTTATCCCCGAGCCAATGTTGAATCTCGCCCTCATAGAAGGCAACCACCCCAAAGCAGTTCAACTAGACAAAGTGTACAATATGCTACGTGCAAGTATTTGAGAAAGGAAGACTTAGACCGTCTTGCTGCCGCCTCGCCCGATGATTTAGCGAAGTTTGTGAGTAACAATGACTCCAAATTCACGTCCGCCTACAAGCACCCTCCTTTCTGCACCGATCGCTTCACTCTGAAACGACTTGTCAAGATTTTGTACGTCTTGACCAGATGTCAAGAGGCGGAACTAGCCACACGCACCCTCGGTGAGATCTTATCTTCCCGTGGTGAGTACGCAACTTTTTCATTCCAGCTTCAGCAACTGCCGCAAGAAATGCCGTACGAAACCAGGAGGGAAACACAAGAAGACAACCCCTACTACCTGCTGTACCTTGCCGAAATAGGTATCTTCGCATTGGACAAGATACCCAGCATTGTTATATCAACGTTTCCCTTCCTACAACTTAGAAACGCCGCGGATGAGTTGATAAAGCAAGGTCAACGAGTAGGAACTCTGAAAAACAAAATGGATGAATTAACAAGCAAGTTTACACTAGCAAGGGAAGAACTATTAGTTTCAAAGAAACAACAGACAAATTCGGAGCAAAGTATTGAAGAGTATCTGGAGCCGCCTCAGTGCTTTCGTGATGTGCAAGTGCTACCCTCACCAGAAGAAATAGAGTCCGACCTCAAGCGACCATTCCTGCGTCCAAATGTCATTCGTGGAGCGTATAAGGATTGGCAACACTACTTGGACGTGCAGTTTCGATTACTAAGGGAAGATTTTGTTGGCCCCCTGCGATCAGGAGTGAGCGGACATCGCAATGGGGTTTCAGAAAAGGACATCTCCAAAATACGAGTGTATGAGCACGTTCACGTGCTTGGGCCAGTGTGCTTGAGTTCTGGAATGGGGTTTCAGGTTCAGTTTGATGTTTCCTATCTTAAGCGTGTAAATTGGGAACATTCACGTAGACTGATATTTGGCTCCCTGTTGTGCCTTTCAAGAAGTGTAAATCATTTTGAGACTAACTTTTTTGCCTCAGTGGTGCAAAGAGATTTGAAGCTTCTAGGTGAAGGTATTCTAACAATCAGATTTGAAGGTGGTACGGACGGGTTTCAAATTAGCCCCGATGATGAGTTCACTATGGTTGAATCCACTGCATACTTCGAAGCATACCGCCACATATTGGAGCGATTGCAAAGAGTTACCCCTGAACGCATGCCATTTAAAAAGTACATTGTTGAATGTGATTTGCAGCATGTTTTGGCCCCGCTTTACTTGCGAACTGGTTCCAGCACAGAGTTTGACATGAAAGAAGGACTTGGTGCAAAACATGCCTTGAACATTTCAGTTACAAATCCAGGAGCATGGCCTGATGCCAGAAGTACATGTCTTGACCCTTCACAGTTGAATGCACTGAAAATGGCTTTGTCTCAAGAGATATCCATCATTCAGGGCCCTCCAGGGACAGGTAAGACCTTTATTGGGCTAAAGCTTGTACAAGTTCTACTTCATAATCGCTTGATTTGGGATGTGGATGTTACACATCCAATTTTGGTCATGTGCTATACTAATCATGCATTAGATCAGTTTCTAGAGCAGATTAATGGTGTAGAAATAAACGGAAAGAAACCTAGTATTATTAGAATAGGAGGGCGTTGCAAAAGTGAGAATCTGAAAAAATTTGTACTTTCCCTAAAAGTACAGCAGTGCCATAATGATCGTTCATTCCCACCAAAAATTTACCGCCCATGGGTTGAGTATAGGCAAGATATGAATCAAATGAAAAATGAGATAGATGGATTTATAAAAGAGATGCATACAAGTGATGGAAATATTCTGAACCTTTTAACACTGCAGGACATAATAGAACCTAATCACTACATGCAACTCCAGAGTTTGGCTGAATATTCTGGAATAGGGAAAGAAATAGAATTTTGGCTGGGTTTGTGTTCCTCACAACAAGCAGAGGACTACAATGATGACAGAACACAGCATGATGACTCGGAAATTGAGACTGAAGATATGCATAGACAAACAATTGATGACTTCATTGATGTTGATAAAGAGTCACAACTTCTAGAAGATGAAAGAATAACAGAAGAAGACATTGAAATAAATTTGCCTCTGTGTCAAATGAATACGTTAAATGAAGTGCAAATGATTCCCACTGTACCACCAAGGGCTCTGAATATGAAGTGGCCAACAGTAAATATCTCAAACAGGGAAAAATCAAAAAGGATTAAACAAGGGTTGGTAAATGAACCAATGCTTGAAAATCAAGTACACAAAATTACTAACCTTAAACTTCTGAATGAAAGGGAAAAATGGCAGTTATACAAATACTGGGTTAATATGCATGTAATACATACAAAGGCTCTCCTTTCACAACGAGGGAAAAAGTACAGTGAGATCTGTCAATTTGTCAATGAAGCACATCACAAATTGGAAGAGCACATTATTCAGCAGGTTGACATTATTGGAATGACAACTACTGGAGCAGCTAAACACCAACACCTCTTGCATTCAGCTCGGTCAAGGATACTGATAGTTGAAGAAGCAGCAGAAGTTTTGGAGTCTCATATCATTGCTTCTCTCTCCCCTACTATTCAGCAACTTGTGATGATAGGTGACCATAAGCAGCTAAAACCAAAACCCAGCAATTATGAGCTTGTCAAAAAGTATCACTTGGATGTCTCATTGTTTGAGAGGTTAGCAGATAACAAGATGCCATGTGCAACACTAGAAGTTCAACATAGGATGCGTCCAGAAATAGCAAATCTACTTCGACCACATTTTTATACACGTCTTCTGGACCATAATACAGTGTGCAAATATAGTAGCATAAGAGGAGTACAGAAAAACATGTTTTTTATAGATCATTACTTTCATGAGAAATCCGATAATAGTGAAGATTCATACTCCCATGCTAACATCCATGAAGCGGATTTTCTCGTTGCTCTATGCCGATATCTCTTATTGCAAGAATATAAACCTGAGCAGATTACAATCTTAACAATGTATCGAGGTCAGCTTCTAGAGCTGAAACGTAAAATGCATAAAGAAACATTTGAAGGTGTGCGAGTCGCTGCTGTTGATGACTTCCAGGGGGAAGAGAATGACATTATTCTCCTTTCCTTGGTCCGAAGCAATGCGGATGGGGACATAGGTTTCCTGAAAATTGACAATAGGATGTGTGTTTCCTTGTCTCGAGCGAAATTGGGCCTGTATGTTATAGGTAACCTTACAATGCTTAGAAACTGTGATGGCTCTGCCTGGCCAGGAATTCTGAGCGAATTGGACCACCAAAAGTGCACAGGGAGAGCATTGTCACTCTGCTGCCAGCTGCATCCTGAGAAGGTAGTTCATGCAGCCAGGTCAGAAGATTTTAGCAAATGTCCAGAAGGAGGGTGCAGGCAAATGTGTGGCATCAGGCTAAAATGTGGTCATGGTTGCACTCGTATTTGCCATCCAAATGACAGGGATCACCTGAATTACCGTTGTACTAAACCATGTTCTAAAGATTTGCCTTGTGGTCACAAGTGCCAAAGCAAATGCTACAGTTGTGCAGAAATGTGCCAGCCATGCCTTGTACCTGTCATCAAGCTATTACCTCGATGCTCCCATAAAGTCCAGGCCCCTTGCTCGATACATACTAATGATGTTTTATGTCGTGAGAAGTGTACAAAGGATTTGCCCTGTGGCCACCAGTGCAAGGAGTTATGCCATAATCAATGCACTACTGACTGCAAAGAACTGATTTCAGTGACACTCCCATGTGGTCATATCCTAGAAAAGCCTTGCCACGAACCAACTGAAGATTATAAATGTCCAAAACCATGTGGTACCCTTCTTGAATGTGGGCATACGTGCACAGGCACATGTGGAGAGTGTTTCAGAGGTCGCTTGCATGTCCAGTGCTCCCATGATTGTGGGAGGTCTCTTCCTTGTGGCCACACATGTAACTTTCCGTGCACAGCCAAATGTCCTCCATGTAACCAAAAGTGCAACAATTATTGTAACCATAGTCGCTGTCCCAAATCATGCTATGAAGTATGCAACCCATGTGCAGAACCATGTGCTTGGTCATGTGTTCATTTCAAGTGCACAAAACGCTGTGGAGAATTGTGTGATCGCCCCGAATGCAATGAACCATGTGATAAGGAGCTTGTTTGTGGCCATCTTTGCATAGGCCTCTGTGGGGAAAAGTGTCCATCGCTCTGTCGGGTATGCAATAAGGATGAGGTAACGGCCACATTGTTTGGAACTGAAGATGATGATGATGCCAGATTCATTGAACTACAGGATTGTAAACATATCTTTGAAGTAAGTGGATTGGATAGGTGGGTAAAAAGCAGGGAATCCACAGATACAGACCAACCCGTTCAATTCAAGAGATGTCCAAGTTGCAGAGTTGAAATACGACGGCATCTTCGTTATGGTAACATAGTTAAGCAAACATTGTTTGATTTAGAGCAGATCAAACGGAAGACTCAGGCCACAGATGTCACGATGCTAAAATCACTATTTAATGAGGTCTCTATGAAGTTGAAGAAGTATGAGAGTCAAAAAAAAGTACAAACTAATATGGATACCATAGCATCATTGATTGGAATGCAGTCGGGTGTAGGTGAACTGACTATTTTTCCAATTCAAATGAGTACTATTCAAAACCAGTTGTTACTAATTCTACAGCTTACAAATATATATGACAGGCTAGATCAGGTGTCAAGTAAAAAATCAGTTTCAATTGGCCTCTCAAAGCAGGGCTTAATTGAAGCAGTTGATGCACTCCGTGAATATATCATGCAGTCAACACTTTTTGATCAGCAACTTCACGACATTGTATATGAGATGAGAAGGCTGAACTGCACTGTTGTGTTGTTTGAAGTGCTCTGTAAACTAGAAAGCTGTGGCTGTGATTTATCATCTATTGAGATAGATGGTCTTACTAAGCGCACTATTGAACTCTATCGTAGTGGACAGAAGGGCTATTCTAAGCTTGAAAAAGAGCAAGAAGCTGAGGTGAATGCGTATGTTTCTCACCTGAAGAAAAAGTACCCGCTTCTTGACGGGCTAACAGAAGCAGAAAAGATTGAAATTGTTAAAGCCGTGGGACTTTCCAAAGGCCATTGGTTCAAGTGTTCCAAAGGACATTTCTACTGCATAGGAGAGTGTGGTGGTGCAATGGAAAAAAGTAAATGTCCTGAATGTGGTGAAGTAATTGGAGGGGAGCGCCATACACTTACTAGTGGAAACCAACTTGCTCCAGAAATGGATGGAGCTACTCATGCAGCATGGTCAGATGCAGCAAATATGCGTGGTCCACGAATTCACTAACAATGAATATGGTGTTTTTATTTATTATTAGAGACGTCATGGTCTGTAACTGTTGCTCTCATCACAATTGCATAGCACATCCTTATTGTTTCATAAAGCGACTCAAATATCACTCTATAATATGTATTAGGAAATTATGTATTAAACGAAACTGTCAGCCACCCGCATTGTTTTATCCTGCCCTACCGATCACTATGCACTACCGCTTAATTTGCAATCTGATTAGAATGGCTAAGAACAGAAACAATTCTGCTTGATTTTCCTCACGCTGCTGCATACGTGCATCATTTTATTTTGCATGGCGACGTTTCTGATTAGGAACGGGACGTTGGTTTGCCGTCCTGCCCGCATGCTAAATAGCCGTCCGTCTAAAACTTATATATGGCCATACTTATATATTGTTATAATTAAGCTATGAATATAATGCGTAACAGAACGTATACATAAGAGTATTAAAACTTCTACAATATTATCAGCCAACTTAATGTCAACTTTAACAAATCGTCTGCTTATTAATACCATGCGACATTTTGGTTTCTAGCCACGAAAAAAAGGAAAACTTATAATTTGTATTTATCAACGGTTATTATAATCCTTTTAAAATAATTTTTTATGTCATGATTTAAATGTTATGCATGTGGTGCTATGAATTTCATTATCGACATGCGTTTTGATTGGAGTTCAACATTCGGAGTTCTCAAAACGGCTTTGAAGTTATATGATCAATGTAGGTCTGGGCACCAAGTTAAGATCAATAATATTCACAATAATAGATAATACAAATACACCGCGCGTCCGCATTATACTTTTAAGATGGGTGATGGAGTGGCCTTATTCTTGATGCTGTACAATTGATTTAGCGTCCCATTGGGAGGCGAGTGCGTAAATCATTGCCGCGAATCGAGCGGGAAAATGTACACTAACTTTGCCCAGAGATGTCTTCGAAACGAGTAGAGCAAAATTGAAGAAGAGAGTAAATCGAAAGGAAACCATGACCCCTCTACGTACGTACAAAATTCGAAATCAATTAAATTTTCCAGCAGAAACATTTTAACCGCAGGGGTTATCGGACGTTGCAACACCCTAAATCTATTGTAATAATTAATAGTCCTTGATCAGATATTTTACCATGCATAGCAAAATGGTGTAGTATGAAGTGCAAAAATGTTAATGGCGTTTTCCGTTCTTACGTTATAGCGATTCAAGCATGAACCATTATACGGTTGCTGGTTCATTAAACTATATACTACTACATGATTGCATAAAGCTTATAGCGCTCCCCCAGACCCCCTCCCCGTGGGCGGTAGGGAACGCCCTCCCGCACCCACCCCCTTGTCCAATAAGCCCCCCCCCCCCCCCCCCCCCCCCAAACTTTGAGAGTTGTCTACGGCCATGCTGTTCAATATTCTCTCTCGTGCTATTCAATAAACGAACAAGCATTGTACCATCTCTGTTGATTACAAGTAAATAAAAAACATTCTCTAAAAGAAAGTTGGTGACATGATTTGAAGGCCGGCGATAGTGGTGTAAGAGCAAGGAGACAAAGGTTCTAATCAGTAATAAGTAATACTGAAGGGGGGGGGGGGGGGGGGGGGGGGGGGCATCCACTGGTGTCTACTTGTGGAGGGGCGGCATCTGCTGGTGAAGGGGGGGGGGGGGGGGGTGGGGGGCATGCAGAGGGGGCATCTACTGGATGGGATGGAAGTGGGAGAGTCCCAACGTGGAAGTGGTGAAAATGGAATGGGGGAGGGGTGCCCTGATGTGGACAAGCAAGTGGTGGCATGGACATCCCAGAGGGGACTTGATGGTGTCCACTGGTGATGTCCAATTATAGACACTCTTGCAGCACAGCTTGCTGTGCAGCATTTTCAAGGCCACTATTATATTACTCCTGTTTGTACAGGGATCGGAAATAGGATTTGACCCTGACTATGAATATAATTAAAAACACGCGACTCGTTTTTAACGAGACTCCTGACGATCGGATCGTTTAGCTAGCTACTGTAATCGAACGAGAAGACGAAAGTGAGTAATTTCGTCTTTTTTTTTTTTTTTTATGTCGCAAAACCGCGCGGTTGTAGAGAATGCCCGTCCTCGTACCCAGTCCCGGAGATACCTGCTCCTTCTCCTTGACCACGCATAACAACACATTAAAAGAATGGAAATAGCTTCAGAATTGGCTGGAAGAATGCATTCTGTGATCAAATAGTCCATGGTATATTTTGGTAATTGTATTGTTAGATTTGGCCGTACTTAACTACTCGCTGCTCGTATCATTACAAACGCATTAGTATCTTGACAAGTTTAGAATCGTCGACACAAAACCAGAAAACTACAGGAGCAGTAGCAAATGATTTACAATCAACTGTAAGACGTATAATTAGATATGAAAAAATCTACGAAACAAGTAACTAAAACATTCTCTATGAGAAAGTTGGTGGGATATAGGATTTGAAGGCAGTGGTGGTGTATAAAGCAAGGAAACAAGGGTCTATGATAGTAAGGGAAAATGTCATAGTCCTATATTTAGCACACGAACATAGTCAAACGGGCTAAATATAGGACAATGACATTTTCCCTTACTACTTGTTTCCTTGCTTTTTACACCACCATTGCCTTCAAATCCTATATCTCACCAACTTTCTCACAGAGAATGTTTTTAGTTACTTGTTACCTATCGGAAATGATTGCAGTCATTATTTAATTAA
Organism: Eunapius fragilis; assembly: GCA_963681505.1. Lineage (NCBI taxonomy): Eukaryota > Metazoa > Porifera > Demospongiae > Spongillida > Spongillidae > Eunapius > Eunapius fragilis. The sequence goes on along the minus strand of OY811978.1, from coordinate 3,151,792 downwards.
TAAAACAATTATTTTACCTAACCACCAGGTCTATGTAAACAGTTGCAAGACACACAATAACAGTGTAATTAGATACTACTAGAACTTGACTAGACAGACATAATGCTCCCTCTATTCTTAATAGCACCAGAGTTCGCTAGACATGCTTCTTTTCCTAAATAACACAACAAAGCTACGCCATGCAACAGACTTATAGAACTGTCTACAGCATACGTAGGAGTTTACATAATAGTATTCATATTCTGGACTACTGACATGGGGATTTCAGTGGGGATTTCCCTTACTATTTATTTGGTGCGCTGATATGAGTCGAGGGCGCTATCCCGGTCGAGTGGCCCATTCCGGCCGCCGCGATACTAGGAGACAGCTACCGCAAAGCAGCGCAACTAGCGGACAAAGTTCTAGTAAGTACTTAACAATAGAGGACGTAGACCGACTGGCGTCGTCCTCATCCAATGAAATTGCGAAGTTTGTGAGTGAAAATGACACCAGGTTCATGTCTGCCTACAAATACAAACATTTCTTCACCAATCGCTTGACGCTGAAAAGGCTGGTCAAGATTTTGTACACCCTTACCAGATGTCAGGAGACCGAACTGGCGACACGCACCCTCGGCGAGATCTTATCTTCAAACGGTGAGTACGCATTATTTTCGTTCCAACTTCAGCAGCTGCTGCAAGAAATGCCGTACGAAACCAGGAGGCACATACAGGAAGAGAACCCTAATTACTTAGGTTACCTTGCCGAAATAGGGCTCTTCGCATTGGACAAGATACCTAGCACTGTAATATCAACGTTTCCTTTCCTACAACTTAAAGACGCTGCGGATGAGTTGATAAAGCAAGGGCAACGAGTGGGAGCTCTGAAAAACAAAATGGACGAATTAACAAGCAAGTTTACACTAGCAAGGGAAGAACTATTAGTTTCAAAGAAACGACAGACAAATTCGGAGCAAAGTATTGAAGAGTATCCGGAGCCGCCTCAGTGCTTTCGCGATGTGCAAGTGCTACCCTCACCAGAAGAAATAGAGTCCGACCTCAAGCGACCATTCCTGCGTCCAAATGTCATTCGTGGAGCGTATAAGGATTGGCAACACTACTTGGACGTGCAGTTTCGATTACTAAGGGAAGATTTTGTCGGCCCCCTGCGATCAGGAGTGAGCGGACATTGCAGTGGGGTTTCAGAAAAGGACATCTCCAAAATACGAGTGTATGAGCACGTTCACGTGCTTGGGCCAGTGTGCTTGAGTTCTGGAATGGGGTTTCAGATTCGATTTGATGTTTCCTGTCTTAAGCGTGTAAATTGGGAACATTCACGTAGACTGATATTTGGCTCCCTGTTGTGCCTTTCAAGAAGTGTAAATCATTTTGAGACTAACTTCTTTGCCTCGGTGGTGCAAAGAGATTTGGAGCTTCTAGGTGAAGGTATTCTAACAATCAAGTTCGAAGGTGGTATGGACGGGTTTCAAATTAATCCTAGTGATGAGTTCACTATGGTTGAATCCACTGCATACTTCGAAGCATACCGCCACATATTGGAGCGATTGCAAAGAGTTACCCCTGAACGCATGCCATTTAAAAAGTATATCGTTGAATGTGATTTGAAGCATGTTTTGCCCCCGCTTTACTTGCGAACTGGTTCCAGCACAGAGTTTGACATGAAAGAAGCACTTGGTGCAAAACATGCCTTGAACATTTCAGTTACAAATCTGAGAGCATGGCCTGATGCCAGAAGTACATGTCTTGACCCTTCGCAGTTGAATGCACTGAAAATGGCTTTGTCTCAAGAGATATCCATCATTCAGGGCCCTCCAGGGACAGGTAAGACCTTTATTGGGCTGAAGCTTGTACAAGTACTTCTTCATAATCGTTCGCTCTGGGATGGGCATCGAACGCATCCAGTTTTGATAGTATGCTACACTAATCATGCATTAGATCAGTTTCTGGGGCAGATTAGTGAGGTAGAAATCAATGGGAAAAAGCCCAATGTGGTAAGAATTGGAGGACGTTGTAAAAGCGAAAGCCTGAAAAATTGTGTACTGTCCCAGAAAGTTCATGAGTGCCAAAAAGATCATTCATTTCCTCCTAATATTCATCGTCCATGGGCCGAGTGTAAAAAAGAAATGTACAAAATGCAAAATGAGATTAATGAATTTGTAAAAGAGGTGGACACAAGTGGTGGAAAGATCCTAAAGTTATCAATACTGCAGAATACAATCCAACTAGAACACTATTTGCAACTCAACCGTTTGGTTGAGTTTTCTGGAGTAGGGAAAGAAATAGAATATTGGCTGGGTCTGTGGTATGGGCAAGAAAAAGTGGAGTTAAATGGTGCACCGCAAAATGATGTTCAGTCTGAAGATATTGCTGACCATGAAAGTGATGATTTTATTGATGTTGATAATGAAGCTCAACTTCTAGAAGATGAAAGAATAACAGAAGGAGACGATATTCTGCCTCCAAACCAACTGGCTAAGTTAAACGAAGATACTCAGACTCATCCTACTGTACAAAACACTCCAAATAATGAGTGGCAAACAGTGCAAATCTCAAACCGAGAAAGATTAAAAAGGATAAAGCAAGGTTTAACTTATGAACCAATGGGTGAAGGCCAAGCATGTCAGATTTCAGACCTTGCAGTCCTGAGTGGAAAGGAAAAATGGCAGTTATACAAATATTGGGTTAATAAGCATTTGATGCATATGAAGGCTCTCCTTTCACGAAAAGGGACAAAGTACACTGAGATATGCCAGCTTGTCAATGAAGCACATCACAAATTGGAAGAGCACATTATTCAGCAGGTTGACATCATTGGAATGACAACTACTGGAGCAGCTAAACACCAACACCTCTTGCATTCAGCTCGGTCAAGGATACTGATAGTTGAAGAAGCAGCAGAAGTTTTGGAGTCTCATATCATTGCTTCTCTCTCCCCTACTATTCAGCAACTTGTGATGATAGGTGACCATAAGCAGCTAAAACCAAAACCCAGCAATTATGAGCTTGTCAAAAAGTATCACTTGGATGTCTCATTGTTTGAGAGGTTAGCAGATAACAAGATGCCATGTGCAACACTAGAAGTTCAACATAGGATGCGCCCAGAAATAGCAAATCTACTTCGGCCACATTTTTATACATGTCTTCTGGACCATAATACCGTGTGCAAATATAGTAGCATAAGAGGAGTACAGAAAAACATGTTTTTTATAGACCATGACTTTCATGAGAAATCAAATCATGGTGATGATTCATACTCCCATGCTAACATCCATGAAGCGGACTTTCTCGTTGCTCTATGCCGATATCTCTTATTGCAAGAGTATGAACCTGAGCAGATTACAATCTTAACAATGTATCGAGGTCAGCTTCTAGAGCTGAAGCGTAAAATGCACAAAGAAACATTTGAGGGTGTGCGAGTCGCTGCTGTTGATGACTTCCAGGGGGAAGAGAATGACATTATTCTCCTTTCCTTGGTCCGAAGCAATGCGGATGGGGACATAGGTTTTCTGAAAGTTGATAATAGGATATGTGTTTCATTGTCTCGAGCAAAAATGGGCCTGTATGTTATAGGTAACCTTACAATGCTTAGAAACTGTGATGGTTCTGCCTGGCCAGGAATTCTGAGCGAATTGGACCACCAAAAGTGCACAGGGAGGGCATTGTCACTCTGCTGCCAGCTGCATCCTGAGCAGGTAGTTCATGCAGCCAGGTCAGAAGATTTTAGCAAATGTCCAGAAGGAGGGTGCAGGCAAATGTGCAGCAAGCGACTTAAGTGTGGTCATGGTTGCACTCGTATTTGCCATCCATATGATAGGGACCACCTGAATTACCGTTGTACTAAACCATGTTCTAAAGATTTGCCTTGTGGTCACAAGTGCCAAAGCAAATGCTACAGTTGTGCAGAAAGGTGCCAGCCATGCCTTGTACCTGTCATCAAACTATTACCTCGATGTTCCCATAAAGTCCAGGCCCCTTGCTCGATACATCCTGATAATGTTTTATGTCATGAGAAGTGTACAAAGCGTTTGCCATGTGGCCACCAGTGCAAGGAGTTATGCCATAATCAATGCACAATTTACTGCAAGGAAAAGGTTTCATTGACACTCCCATGTGGTCATATCCTGAAAAAGCCTTGCCACGAACCAATTGAAGATAATGAATGTCCAAAACCATGTGGTACCCTTCTTGAATGTGGGCATATGTGCACAGGCACATGTGGAGAGTGTTTCAGAGGTCGCTTGCATGTCCAGTGCTCCCATGATTGTGGGAGGTCTCTTCCTTGTGGCCACACATGTAACTTTCCGTGCACAGCCAAATGTCCCCCATGTAACCAAAAGTGCAACAATTATTGTAACCATAGTCGCTGTCCCAAATCATGCTATGAAGTATGCAACCCATGTGCAGAACCATGTGCTTGGTCATGTGTTCATTTCAAGTGCACAAAGCACTGTGGAGAATTGTGTGATCGCCCCGAGTGCAATGAACCATGTGATAAGGAGCTTGTTTGTGGTCATCTTTGCATAGGCCTCTGTGGGGAAAAGTGTCCATCGCTCTGTCGGGTATGCAATAAGGATGAAGTAACAGCCACATTTTTTGGAACAGAAGATGATGATGATGCCAGATTCATTGAACTACAGGATTGTAAACATATCTTTGAAGTAAGTGGATTGGATAAGTGGGTAAAAAGCAGGGAATCAACTGATACAGACCAACCTGTTCAATTCAAGAGATGTCCCAGTTGCAGAGTTGAAATACGACGGCATCTTCGCTATGGTAACATAGTTAAGCAAACATTGCTTGATTTAGAGCAGATCAAACGGAAGACTCAGGCCATAGATGTCACGATGCTAAAATCACTATTTAATGAGGTCTCTATGAAGTTGAAGAAGTATGAGAGTCAAAAAAAAGTACAAACTAATATGGATACCATAGCGTCATTGATTGGAATACAGTCAGGTGTAGGTGAACTGACTATTTTTCCATTTCAAATGAATACTATTCAAAACCAGTTGTTACTAATTCTACAGCTTACAAATATCTATGACAGGCTAAATCAGGTGTCAAGTAAAAAATCAGTTTCAATTGGCCTCTCAAAGCAGGGCCTAATTGAAGCAGTTGATACACTCCGTGAATATATCATGCAGTCAACACTTTTTGATCAGCAACTTCAGGATATTGTATATGAGATGAGAAGGCTGAACTGCACTGTTGTGTTGTTTGAAGTGCTCTGTAAACTAGAAAGCTGTGTCCGTAATGTATCTTCTATTGAGATAGACGGTCTTACTAAACGCACTATTGAACTCTATCGTAGTGGACAGAAGGGCTATTCTAAGCTCGAAGGAGAGCAAGAAGCTGAGGTGCATGTGTATGTTTCACACCTGAAGAAAAAATACCATCTTGATGGGCTAACTGAAGAAGAAAAGATTGAAATTGTTAAAGCCGTGGGACTTTCCAAAGGCCATTGGTTCAAGTGTTCCAAAGGACATTTCTACTGCATAGGAGAGTGTGGTGGTGCAATGGAAAAAAGTAAATGTCCTGAATGTGGTGATGTGATTGGAGGGGAGCGCCATACACTTGCTAGTGGAAACCAACTTGCTCCAGAAATGGATGGAGCTACTCATGCAGCATGGTCAGATGCAGCAAATATATTTGGTCCCCCAATGCAGTAAACATTATTTATAACTAGTAATCTTGATATATAATGCGTATGTTTTGTTTGCGTTTTCCTCATCTCAATGTATGGAGAGATCGAAGCCAGGACATCAGATTTATATATTCTGTGTTTTGGAATTTCTGTCCTTAAAATCGCATATCCATGTTTGAAATTGAGCTGATTTTTTTCATTTATAATTTTCTGTAAAATGATTTTAAAAATCTACTGGATTTATTTTTGTAGGATTAAATCTAATTTGCTAACACAGTTCCAACTTCGATAACATGCTCATCTAAATCAGGCAGTATTGGAAACTGCTCGGGAAACGGCAATAACATAATCGCAATTATATTATTATTATTATTATTTGTTGTTGTGTAAAGATATACTTGTATAGAATACATTAATTTAAAACATAAGCACTATAAATAACTAAAAGTCACAGCAAGTGTTTGGTGAGACACATCTGGCCAAAATTGCCCTGGCATTCTGCCTCATGAGGGTGAGGCTGAGGCGACTGTAGATGCTCGACATAACCTCATTCAGAGGTCGACAGAGTTGAGTGGCTACCTTTTTGGATTATCATACTAATAAAAATATGCACAATAAACACATAACAAATGGCATCTACATACATGAAAATGGTCCAATTTGCGAAGATAACAGTATGTAGATCAACACACAAACACACATTTATACACACACACACACACACACACACACACACACACACACACATCTCAATATGTACATGTATGGTCCGGTAGTCCAGCTCCATCATCATATCCTGTTCCACTTCTCCATTTGGTTCTGGATCCTCGAAGACATACATTGGTAGCCCTCAGAATGGCAAAGAACAGCCTGGCTCGTATCCATCCTGCAACTTCAGCATAGGTTTTTTTCCATTTTTGAGCTATTTTGTCAGCAAGGAGTTGTATGAAACATTCTGCTTTTCGGCCCAAAACTCCACCAATGGACACAACTAATGGTGTAAATGAAGCACGTCGTGCTTCTGCTGCATCATTGTATTTTCTCTTACTTAATTATAACATTGTCACCACCACCACCTCAAGTTTCCATCAGGAGATGACAGAAAAATGTAAAGCCTTGTTCTGCAGATCCATTGATGAGTTTGGCCAGTCGCATCTCGCAGCTAAGCTAGAAGAAGGAGATTTCAAGGAGCAGTAAGTAAGAATAGCTTGCTCTGATGATTCCATTGCTGATATGGATCAAGCTACACTCATCGCTGTCGGATGTACCCTTCATCGTCTTGTTGCCAAATGTGCTGGAAGTAAAGTGATGAAGAAGATGGGCGAATTACTTTTTCCAAAGCAGTTGGGATGTGGAATAAAGAGGGGAATTGAAATTGCATTCTGCGCGAGTTTATCTATCAAACCTACCCCATGATCATTTGATTCTTAAACTTGATTTTAAGAATGCATTTAATACTATCTGCAGGGATAAGATGCTCCTGGCAGTTAAAGATCTTGCCCCTAGTTTGTATCCTTTTGTTCATTCTGTGTACTGTTCATCATCTTCCTTGTTTTGGGGGACAGAAGTAATTCAGTCTTCAGAAGGTGTGCAGCAGGTGACCCTCTTGGGCCTCTACTTTTTTGTCTCACATCCACAACATGTGCTCTCAATTAAAATCTGAGTTGTGCATGTTCTACTTGAATGATGGAATCCTTGGTGGAACCTTAACTGATGTGCATCATGACCGCCAGTTAATCACCAAAGAAGCATATTCATTGGGTGTACAACTTAATTATGGAAAGTCAGAGATTATCAGCAACACCACCATAATACAAGCAATGCTGACTGCAGTCTCTGGACTGCAAGTTACAGAACCAAGGTGCACCACACTTCTGGGTACTCCCCTTGGTGATATTGCTTCAATATCTGCTGCCATCTGTGCAAAAATCGTTTTTTTTTTTTTTAAATGGGTGAAAGGTTATGCAATTTAGATGCACATGATGCTCTGCTATTGCTGCATCACTCATTTGCAATACCCAATTGGGTTGCTAAACATTCTGCGCACCTCTCCCTGTTTCCTTTCAGAGAAACTTGTTGATTTCGATGACCTTTTGCGATCCATCCTAAGCAGCACTTTAAATATCTCTCTTGGGATTAGTGATCCTGCTCGGACACAAGCTCGGCTTCCTATAAAACTTGGCGGCCTTGGTATTCGGAGTGCTTGTCAGCTTGCACCTTCAGCCTTCCTGGCTTCAGCTGCTGGCACCTCTGATACATTGAAGAGCATTCTACCTACATCCCTACACAATGCCTCCATCCCTGATGTTGAGTCTGCACTTTTCATCTGGTCCCAAGGAAACAACACAGCCCCACCTGTACCTCCTACTTCTTGTTCTCACAAAGCTTAGGATCTACCCAAAATGCAGTTGGTAGCTCGAGGTCTACTAGCCAATGCTGATAGTCCATCTTCCCATGCTCGTCTTCTTGCTGCATCCACACCAGAGTCAGGAAAATGGTTACATGCATTCCTTGTATCCTTCATAGGCCTGAGAATGGATAACTCCACCATCCGAATTGCAGTTGGACTCAGACTTGGTGTTCCCTTGGTGCAATTCACACACTTGCCGCCATTGTGGTTCTCACGTGAATGACTTTGCTACTCATGGCCTCAGCTGTAGATGGAGTGAAGGTCGCCACTCTAGGCATTCTAGCTTAAAAGTCATCATTCACAGAGCCCTGTCAGCTGCAAAAATATCTGCTCGTTTGGAGCCTTCTGGAATAGCTAGATCAGGCCAGATAGTATTTCAATGGTTCCCTGGAAAGAGGGGAAACTCCTTGTGTGGGATGCTACATGCAGAGACACTTAGGCACCATCACATTCTCCACTGCTGAAAGAGGACCAGGTTTGGTAGCAGCAGATGCTGAATCCCAAAAGAGGAAGAAGTATTCCTCTCTTGGAGCTAAGTACTTCTTTTGTTCCCATAATATGTCTCTTGGTGTGTTTGGTGCCGAAACATTGTTCTTTCTTAAGGACCTTGGCCATCGTCTGCACCAAACCGCTGGAGACTCACAATCTTACCAGTTCTTACTCCAGTGCCTTCCTGTGGCAACCCAGAGAGGAAATTCACCTCGGGTCCATCTTGGGAATATTAAGTTTTTTTGATGGCTCAGATGACTTTTAGTTCTGTGTGTGAGTTCAGATTGAGTGCATTAGTATGAGTATATGTTAGGTTGCGTTGTTGTTAGCCATTTATGTTAGTTTATAGTGTACTTATGCATTCTTGTATATGGTAATTATTACTGTATTCCAGCTTTATAATGCCATCCTTTCTACATCTGACACCATCTCAGCCATTGACATCACAGACTCAGTGCATGGACAAAGGGTTCTGTCTTCCAAGCTCGAAGACCATCAGTTCATGGAACTGTATAACTCTGCCTCCATGCCTGATAAAGCTCGTCTACAATCTCTATCATCACCCCATGCTTCAGCTTGGTTATCTGTAATACCCTCACCTGGATCACTCCCACCTTGAGCCCAATGAATTTCAAATTGCTTTGAAGTGGTGGTTAGGCATTGGTGTCTCGGAAGGATCTGCATGTGTGTACTGCCCTAACCATTCACTGGATCACCATGGCCATCACTCCCTGACATGCAAACATGGTGGTGATGTGGTTACACGCCACAACAGATTAAGGGATATTTTAGTGGAGTATTGTCACCTGGCACATGTACATGTTGGCTGTCAAGTAGAGATGGAGAGTGGATGGGGATCAGAGAAGAGCAGGACATAGCCAGCTGATGTTCTGATTCCTAACTGGTCATTAGGCAAGCCAGTTGCACTTGACCTTACTGTGCATCATCGCTCAATGCTGAAATAATTTCCGAAGCGGGTGTGACAGCTGGGTCTGCAGCATATGCAGCAGAACAGAGAAAACACATTGCAAATGACCCTAAGTGCAATGAGCTGGGTTGGGTCTGTGTCCCCCTTGCTGTAGAACTTTATGGGTGTTGGGGATCAGAAGCTAGGCAAACTCTATCTCAATTGGATCACGTTTAGCTTGTCAGCTGCGCTGTTCCAAATCCCAGGCTATCACCCGACTGTATGGAAATCTGAGCATAACTCTGGTACGGGCAAATGCTAGAGCTCTGCTAGCAAGGTGTGCAGGCTGTAAGGATGGTCCAGGCGATGATTTCTTAGAATCGGTTTTCACATTTGTGTATATTATAATATCAAGCATATATTGTTATTACTTGTCTGTGAAAGGAAAAAATTTTCACTGTATTATTGTAATAATAATTATTGTAATATAAAACGGGTGTGACAAGTGGATCTGCAGCTCTGGCAGCTGAGGTGCGCAAGCACAATGCTAATGATGTCAAGTGTTCAGAGCTAGGCTGGACATGTATCCCCATAGCAGTGGAGACTTATGGGTGCTGGGGTGCAGAAGCCATGCAAACTTTATCACGTCTTGCCTCTCGACCAGGGGAAATTGCTCCAAGTCCCATGCTACCTGTCTATTGTATGGCAGGCTTAGCCTGACTTTGATGCGAGCCAACACACGGGCACTCCTGTCTCGAGCAGGATCATCTGTGGAAGATCCATAGAACTTATTGTATATTAGTCCTTTGGTTTGTAATGTATTTGTGTAATGTACAATATAATACAATTATGATTATGCAGCAGTAAGATAAATAAATGCACCCTACTGGAGGTAATAGTCAGGGACAAAACATCTGGAGAGGAAAAAAAATAATAATAATATTTCTCAATGCAATGCACAGATAGTGCACTTTCAGAAGAGGCATGCAATGGCATAAGAAGAATGCACTTCAGTACATACTCCCTATTTAAACGGATACAGTTTACAGAAAGGGGATAAATCAACAGTTTTTGACTGAAAGTGGCAATATTGTTGGGAGATACAACATGTTCGGGCAAGGTTTTCAGTTCGCAAATAGGTACAACCCTTGAAGGTATGAAGCGGCTGTAGTTTGTATGAGTTTCCCCTAGTGGAATGAAAACTCGCCTGCCTCAACGTCCAAGAACTGACTTTCTCACAATTTTATAACACATAGAAGGTCAAAATACACGCGACAACAATGACAGCCCAAGATCAATGACAGCCCAAGATTTGCTAACCGGGGTGCATCATGCATAATCCATGAGAGGAAGCCATGCTTTCATGTGAAGAAATGCTGAACATTTTCAATGTGTTCAATATCTTAAGGATTCCAGAGCGGAGTAAAAGGACTTTTTCCAACGCTAATAGTTATTGCTCGATCCACAACTGATATTGGGGATGCAAAGGAAATATATATATTTAGATTGTGCTATTTTGTGATGGTATCCATATCGTCTTACCTGTCGGTTAGATTGAATTAATTACTTAATTCTTTTTTTTTTTTCGTAGTGCAGTTCTGGCATGGCTTAGCTATGTGTTATTTTGCGGGATCCTCCCTGTGATGTCATGGATGGGGGGCCATCTTTTAGTCCTTTAGTGGGCCCTGGATTTCAAAAAGGATAATGAAATCGGCGCAGAGACATGCATACAGGAGATATGATATCTAGCTGAATACACGCAGCCGGCATATAGTAATCAATTAAGGAGCATGCAGTTGTCAGAGAGGCTAATGTTACGACTGGGGATGGGGGTATGCAACATGCGTGATTTGACATTATAAGCGCTGCATGGCAACATCACATAGAGGTGCACTGTGTATCCCACACTAACCGTTCACCCGAATCGGAGCTGGGTCCTTTGCCACTAGTAATGTCAGTAGATGGACTGTATAGAGAACACAATTAGTTTTTTATGAGACTATGGCAGCTAAGCTGGTCACAGCAAAAAAAGAACGGCAAATCAAATGATTGCAGTCACATAGTCTCATTCCCAGACCCGTACGTTTGGATCTGAGTACGAGACTAACAGTCACGGTCTGATTGGGATAAATGAGGATTTACTGATGTATTAAGGTCGGCATAACGGGTCGACTTCCTGCCGATTTATCGCCTGCAACTCAAATGAATATGCGCCGTAAAACTTTAGTTTACTGAATTTTCATGCACCCGTATTCATTTGAGTTGCAGGCGGCAGGAAGTCGATCCGTGTATGCCGGCCTTGAGGATTAATTTGCAATCCGTCATATTGAATGGCATAAAGTATGACGTCGTAAATGATCAATATGCTTCACAATACAGCGTTATATCCGCGTCCAGGGAATTGCACGACGGGAGAGTACTTCCCAAGGGAATACTCTTCAATGAATAAGCTTCATTCGCTACATTAGACATTATGTAAATGCTACATGTATGTGACATGATTGCTAATAGCGGCGTTGATGTGAGGTGATGATGTTTCTGTGTGTCTAGCTGCACTTGATCAATGAAATAGTTTTCCGCTAAAAGTATTGCATGCGAACCCTTAAGACCGTGAATTTTGCACTGAACGTTGCTATCTAGATTTGTGTAAACATTGAGTGGCGCTAGGTGGGGGAGGGGTGGGGGAGGCGGGGGAGTGGCTACAAGTATTCCCAAATGTACATAATAGCGCGGCGAATCTCCTTTATATCTGTATGTAGCGTGAAGCCATAGGTGTGTGCCGCGACATCGATAGCTGTGTGCGTTCACCACTTTGTATCACCTTGCTAGGCAGGGAGAGATATGATAAACAGCGCGGGGATCTTGGCTCTTGCAGTGTTGTCGAATATAGTAACCATCAACCAATTCGGATGTACCGCAAGTGAGTTCTACCGTAATTACAGCAGGAGCGATGCCAACATGATAATATATAACAGTCATTAAAAGCCACACTGGGCGCGACAACTGAAAAGTGGACGGCTGTTACCTACGGGTCTGGGTACGAGCACACATAGAGGAGGGGGGGGGAGGGGGGGGTAGTTTCAGGCAGAAAATATATCCGTTCTTGTATGTCTACGTGTAGTGCGAATTTTAGATTTGCATTGATTCATACCCAGCGCTGTTACATCTTAAAACGAGTTTTTAAGGTTCACGAAGTCCAAATAGCCGTATACAACATGTATGTATACACAACAGAGTAATAGCAACATGGTGTGAATTGTACTTACATAAGTTATATGCATTGCATTTATTTGTTATTGCTTTCCCATTGGCTTTACTTGGCTGACCAGCTTTCACCCTCAACCCGTCCAATGCAACTGTGTGTCAGGGCGACAATGCTGTGTTTTATTGTTCAGCCAGCACGATAGTGGAGTTCCTAATTAATGGAATAGCCCTGACTGATTTCACCCGCAATCAGAGCGACATGGATAGTTTCAAGTACTTATTGGCCCTATCTACCAACAATTTCTACGTGGCGTCACTTTCTATCGTGGGAGCACCAAAGTATGACCTCGTGAGCATCATGTGTCGCGAGAGCGGGACTGGGGTGAAGAGTACAGCTGCTGTATTGCGCGTACTAAGTAAGAGCTAACTAAACATACCGTTGCATGCATGTGTTACAGCACATATATCATTTGTCTCATAATCTCCCACTGTCATGTTTGAAATAGCCCTCACTGGGGAAACCCATATGGTTACATAATTGTTGTACTGCCACGCTAAGTAAAAATACTTTCAGTGTCACATGGTATTAGGCGTTGCTTTTGTAGCTCCTGAGCTGTGTTAGACAGTTTGCAGAACAGTTATTGTTACTCCAGTATACTCCATAATGGTGCACAATGAATTATATATATAGTAGCACTTCAGAAACTATTATAGATCTGTTATCACTTTGTGTTACTATAGTTTGAGTTGTAGTGATGCAGTTGTGTTTGATGCAAGCAAAAGAAGAAAGTAGAATGAATGCAAAGCTCAGACCCCTTTTTAGATGTTCCGTCGGATCTGACAGTCCTCTCACCTGGCAACGGAACACTTGTCCTTAACTGGACAACTCCTGCTCCCGGGCTCAATTCTTCCTGGCTGATGTATGCAGTTGAAGTAAGGAACCAGGACAGTGTGGTCCTCTACAATGCCACCATGGCAGCACCTGGGCCCATTCCAGCACTGGGGTGCCGGAACTACACCATCACTGTAGGCCTTGTCTGCACCAACAGTACTGTGGCTAAGTACACCTTTCCATCTGATCTTGGTATGTCTGTGCATCATGCATACACAATTAAATCATACAGTATGTGTATAGCCTATAAACTCCTACATTTGACTACATACACACAAATCTAAATGGGCCACAACACAATCATCACCATTTTTCCAATGAGAACAAAATGCATAAGCCATGTCATCAGTGTTAGCAGCTCCGCCCATTTGATAGTACTACAAATTCCACACAGATTAGCAAGTGCATTGCATAAACCACAGCACTTGTCTAAAAGGTCATTAGAGATTCTGAGCAAGCACTCACATGTGCAAATGTAGATGTCAGAGATGGAGGTATGGATGTGGAGGTGGAGGTGCATGCATATGTGGAGGTGCAAGTATATGTGGAGGTGGAGATGGATGTGGAGGTGGAGGTGCATGCATATGTGGAGGTGCATGAATAAGTGGAGGTGGAGGTGGATGTGGAGGTGGAGATGGATGTGGAGGTGCATGTTGAGATGGAAGTGGAAGTGGATGTGGAGAGTGAGCAGTTATAAATTTGCCATTTTACTTTCACCCCTCCACCATCCCACATCTCCCACCATCACATGTCACTCATCACCACACACCTCCCGCCATCACCCATAACCATACACTACCCCCCACTGCTATCCTTGGTTCCATATCAGGTCTCGTGTATGCGTGGTAAACATGAAATTACCCATAACATACTAAATACAGTAAATGTGCATGCAGGTGATCATTATATAGAGTGTGGTGTACCTTGAAAGCCATTGGCTACACTTTTTGCATAAATTGCATAGGATTGTAGCGTGCACCTGTTCCAGCACATATATGATGTATGCCATCGTGGAGCATAGGAGGGGGAGGGGGGAGGGGGGTATACACAGGTGCACTTTAGGGTGTAAGAATACATGTGATTTAGATGCCACGCAAGTTAACTGTTTAACATCTACATGAGTGGTGTGTACACCTGCTACACATCTATGCTGTTCAAAGATATTTCACAAATGCTAATCTTAGGGAAGTATAGTTTTGATGGATTTACCTCCACCACCTCCACCTCCACCTCCATCCCACCCCCCATCCATCACCCTCCATCTCCGTTCAATGTAGCCCCGGGGAAGATTGCTGTCTCCTACAGTGTTCTTCAGAACTGCTCGTCTAAATCTGTAGATCAATCATGTTTCGATATCAGCATAAAGATCAGTGTGAGTTCTTCCTCCCAACCTCCATCACCACCAGTAGCATGAGCCACATTAGTGTGCATGCAGTGAATACATGCAGTACACAAACACACACACACACGCACACACACATGCATGTGCACACACAGACACACACATGCACGCACACACACACACACACACACACACACACACACACACACACACACACACACACACAGTGGGGTATGCCACTGAGAGATACTCATTTGCATGGTTACTCTACATACCCACATGGCAGCTCTCCATTTTCTTTCCTTTACCCAGTGTGCAGGCCCAAGCTACACCCTCTCCATACCCAGCGAGGGCATTACCATCAACGGAGTGTACTCACCAGTGGCTAATGGCTCCGTTGTGTTTTCAGCTCCACTGGCCAAAGGCAGGAAGTACTATGGACTGCTGACATCATCACATACCAGTGTCTTCAACGTCACAATAGGTGGGGTTGCCTCGGGGGGGGAAAGGGGGGGGGGGGGGTATCAAAGTATGAATGTATCAATACACATGTGTGTGCTGAAACAACTTTTGTCTTGCACCATAATTGATGCTCTGCTTAACTGCATTACGCACACTACACATACCGTACGTCTCAAACGCGCAAAAACAAACGTACATAACTATCGAATTAATGCGCACACACAATAAAACAATTCCGTGTGCGCCACGTGCAGGCACGTTTGATGTCCTGGAGACGACAGCCACAGCCTCTGACAGCGGTTTGCAGGTGTCCTGCACCTTCGCGTCCCAGAGCCGGGCCAAAGGCTGCTTGCTGCATGTCCTGGGGCCCGCCGCCTCTGAGCGATACCTCGTGATCAGGAGGCGCGACGACGACGTCACTGGGCGCGCCAACCAGACCCTGGCCGGCCTGGTTCCGGGGAACTACGACTTGAAAGCGTACGACATCTACGAGGATGGAAGCCTGTCCAGTGAAGTCGCTAGTGAGATCAAAGGCTTCGCCGCCACTTCAATGGGGATAGGCCCTACTACTCCGGGTAATTTGATTGCTGTTTCTTGGGGGTAAAGAATACATTTGTAGACATAGTGGGATTGCACTTCATTATTAAAAAGCAACGTGCGTTTCATATGTAGAAAATGGCATTTGATACACTTTGTTGTCCATTACCACGGTCACAACCACCACCATCGCAAAAACACAAAACACTACAGCCACCACCCATCAACCATCACCTCCGCCCCCTCCCTCCCTTAATGCAGTTCTTATCAACACTCCCCAATACATGCACCCCCACTACACCTTGCATCAAAATCAACTTTATTAATAACACTTCATAAAAACTTCCATCTTCCCCCCCCCCCCCCCCCTTTCCACCCATAGGTTATAGTGACATTGATCTTGTTGGTACGCTCCTGAGTACATCAATGGAGGGACTGGCAGTCTGTGTATATTGCCAACTCAGGAGCGGGAGCACCATCAGAGGGTGCGCTTTCATTGTCCACCAGCGTGGGAAAGATGATCTCACCTTAGGGACCGCTGCTGCACAGAGCACGGCATGCATCCGTCCCGTTACCCCCGGCAACTACAGTATTGCAGTTTTTGAATGGGCAGCCGATGGCATAATTGGAAGGGGACCCTTTCTGCTCAAGGAGTTACAGCTGGCCAAAATGGAGGCACCATCGCCAACACCAACACCAACACCAGCAGGTGCTGAAATCATCTGGGGGGCAGGGTGAGGGGGGGGGGGGGGGGGGCAATAAAAATGATCAGACGTACTATTCTCCCTCTACTGCTCCCCTGTTATCACCATTGCAAAATTTTGTTCCCACCTCTCCCTCTCTCCTCCTCCTCTCCCTCTCTCCTCCTCCTCTCCCTCTCTCCTCCTCCTCCTCCTCTCTCTGCACTCCTTGCTTTCTCCAATTGATGCCTCTGCGCCCCTCCATCCCACACCCAACGTCACCTTTGCCACTTCAAGGAGGGAACATTCAATATGCAGCTACAAGCAATGCGGACCTCATACCAATTATAGCAGGTATGCCTGCCATCAGGACACACCTGCACACCTGTGGGGCACACATCACTAGTGGGGTACCCTCACCTCTGCACACCTCTGCACACCTCTGCACACCTCTGTATACCTCTGTACACCTCTGTACACCTCTGTACACCTCTGCACACCTGTGTACACCTCTGCACACCTCTGTACACCTGTGTACACCTCTGTACACCTGTGTACACCTGTGTACACCTCTGTACACCTGTGTACACCTCTGTACACCTGTGTACACCTCTGTACACCTCTGTACACCTGTGTACACCTCTGTACACCTCTGTACACCTGTGTACACCTCTGTACACCTGTGTACACCTCTGTACACCTCTGCACACCTGGGTACACCTCTGCACACCTCTGTACACCTCTGCACACCTGTGTACACCTCTGCACACCTCTGTATACCTCTGCACACCTGTGTACACCTCTGCACACCTCTGTATACCTCTGCACACCTGTGTACACCTCTACACACCTCTGCACACCTCTGCACACCTCTGCACACCTCTGCACACCTGTGTGGCACACGTTATTAGTGGGGTACCCTCACCTCTGCAGGGATCGGAGTAGGAGTGGCCGTGCTGATAGTTGTCTTAATTGTATTCATTGCCCTTGGAACAGCTTACCACAAAAGAAAGAGAGGTGAGCTCCAGTTGGGGATAACAACTGTGCACACAGCATCTCCTTGCTTGATAACAAATGTATACATAAAACATGTCTGCATCATAGTATATACACGCACTGGTGCACACAGCACCGGTTATCCGTGCCCAATTCTCTCACGCACATTGTACACGCATTTCAGAGTGTACACACATGTAAATGCTTAAAACTAAACATTTGCCCTTTGTCACTCAACAGTAGGTTTCGCTGTTACTCATGACAATGAGGAAAACAAGAAGGACATGAGGTATGGTCACCACTGTGTGTGTGTGTGTGTGTGTGTGTGTGCCCTTGAGTCCATGCCTCTTACATGTACGTGTCTGCTCATGTACCAGTGAGAAGAAGCATGTCTGCTCCGTGTACGAAGACCTACAGGGTGTAAATAAGATAGACACCAGGTATGCACACACACACACACACACACACACACACACACACAGATACACACACACACACACACACACACACAGATACACACACACACACACACACACAGATACACACACACACACACACACACACACAGATACACACACATTCATTCGTTTTTGGGACAATCTAAAGTCCATATTACCGATGTGTAAGAGTGATTGTTATCATGTCCAACACCCCCTCACCCCCCACCCCACCACCTTCCCCTCCCACAGAATACCACCAGCTGTGCCACCACCAAGGACAGTGAGTGACAGAAGTTTAAGTCTCAAAGTCAACCTTCAACAGGATGAAAGCATGGAGCTGATGACCCTGTCATCAAGAAGCTCAGAGACAACTGAGGTGACCAACCTCCCTCCCTCCCCCTCCCCTCCTTCCCCATCCCTCCCTCACACTCCTCTCCCTCTCCCTCCCCCAGCCCCCTCCCTCCCCTCCCCTCCCCTCCCCTCCCCCAGCCCCCTCCCTCCCCACCCTCCCCTCCCTCCCCTCCCCTCCCTCCCCTCCCCTCCCTCCCCTCCCCTCCCTCCCCCTCCCCTCCCCTCCCCTCCCCTCCCCTCCCTCCCCCTCCCCCCCTCCCCTCCCCTCCCCTCCCCTCCCTCCCTCCCCTCCCTCCCCTCCCCTCCTCTACCCCTCCTCCCCAGGAACCATTTTCTAACACCATACGTGCATGCTCATATGAGTATGTATTAGTGAATGTGTGAACATGATGACTAAGTATAACATGTGGGAGCGAAAGAGTTTAGGGGCGTGGTGAGAATATGGGTGTGTGGCTGGGTAGTAGAGGGCAGTTCGCATTTGTTGAGCTTATTGGAAGAGGCTGCAGGCATTTGTGTCCTGAATATGATACGTGCATGAAAGAGTACCATGTGGAACCATCTCCCACACGTCTGGCATTTGGGTTAGGCCACACACATTTTGTAGAAGTCACATCTGGTATGTTGTAGATGTCACTCATGTTTAGCTGTGTGATGTCGCTGTTTAAATGCCCCACCCCTCCACCCCACCCCACCATCCTCCTCTTCCCACCCCTTTCCTACATCCTTCCCTTCACTCTCCCTCCCTCCCACTCTCCCCTCCCACACAATATTGTGCGCTTCTGATGGTTTTTGGAATATCATTTTTCTCATCGATAGCAAACGGACATTTCATCACCACCAGTAAGTGCTTGTCAATCAGAGACATCTCTGTGGTCACAGAAGACTGAGCCTCAGTATCAGGTAAGATGGTAGAAATAATGGAGGATGGATGGATGGGGCCATGCGATGTAACAGAAAATGGGAAGGAAATTAGTGTGGCGATTTGGATGTTATCATTGTGCACTGCTTGACCTGCTCAGGTGATTCCAGAAACATCAAATTTATATGTATTCAAGTCATCTTCAGTTTCACTTCAGAGTGGCATGTCCACAAAATTGCAGCCCAAGGTAATGACGCAAAGGGTAACAGGTGTGGTGTGGGCACAGGTGATGGGAGGGTAAGTTATGGGAGGGTGTGGGCAGAGGTGATGGGAGGATGGGTTATGGGAGGATGGGGGCCCAGGTGATATGAGGGTGGGAGCCCAGGTGATGGGAGGGTGAGGAATAGGAGGATTGATGGGAGGAGGTGATGGGAGGGTGTGGGCCCAGAGTGTAGGCTCAGGTGATGGGATGTGGGGGAGGGTGATGGGAAGGTGTGGGCCCAGGTGATGGGAGGGTGTGGGTAGGGATGATGGGAGGGTGGGTTATGGGAGCATGGGGGCCCAGGTGATATGAGGGTGGGAGCCCAGGTGATGGGAGGGTGAGGAGTAGGAGAAGTGATGGGAGGAGGTGATGGGAGGGTGATGGGATGTGGGGGGAGGGTGATGGGAGGGTGGGGGCCCAGGTGATGTGAGGGTGGGGGCCCAGGTGATGGGAGGGTGATGGGATGTGGGGGGAGGGTGATGGGAGGGTGGGGGCCCAGGTGATGGGAGGGTGGGGGCCCAGGTGATGGGAGGGTGATGGGATGTGGGGGGAGGGTGATGGGAGGGTGGGGGCCCAGGTGATGTGAGGGTGGGGGCCCAGGTGATGGGAGGGTGATGGGATGTGGGGGAGGGTGAGGGTGATGGGAGGGTGTGGGCCCAGGTGATGGGAGGGTTTGATGTATGATATGTATATTGTTTGAAGGTCCGCAGGATTAGTGGTGTGAGTGATGAGACAAATTGACGGGTTGTGAGGAATGGTGTCACTGCCACAAAAAGCATTTTATTGACCACAGAAATGTCCTCAGCGATGGGACTATTAAGTGGTGAAATACCAGATCACTTTATAAGCACCAAATCAATTCCTATCATACAAGCGCAACCAAATGTCCCACACACTGTTTAAATCGTCTCACTTCCCCCCCGTCACCTGGTATCGCTCCTTATATAGAATTGGCTCAATTGCATGTTTGCACCACCCAGATTAAGTTACATCATTCACATGTTCATGCCCACCGCATTTCTGTAATTCTATACATCATGCATGCTTCCTCCTTGAATACCACCTAAGGCAAGCCATAGAGCTCTTTTGAAGGAAGATGTTACCATGATCTTAATTTCCTCAGATTAACAACAGGAGACACACATCCAACGTTCTTCACCCCCCCGCCTACTTCAGTCAGACCTCGCCTAGGTTCATGGAGACGACAGCAGTTTGAAAATTGTCGCACGGGATAAACAATTTGACATCACATATTATTTATACTACTTTAAAGTGTGTACGATGCCCTGCATATGGTGATACTGCATGAGATCGCAGAGTCATTTGCTATGCACATACAGTGTTTTGGAATTTGAATGAGACATTCTGTGCAATCTTTAGGTCTGGCAATCCTAGTTTTGGCTTCCACCACCCTCTCCTCATGCCAATTACAAAACTTTGTATATACACACAGTGGCTACCCTTGCCAACGACAACAGAGGAACCATTGACCAAAAAAGTTGGCAACACAAAGATGGTAAGGTAGACTGTACAAGGAACACGTGCACACACAATACACAAATGTGAGAGAGAGAGAGAGTAGAAAAAAATAATGACATCAGTACCGCACAACCTGGTTCTTGATCCAATCAGCAACAAGGACATTGCCTTCCTTGTCAACGGCCACACCGTACGCCCCTTGAACCCCGTGCAGCATCTTAATCTGGTTTCCCCTCGGGTCGAACACCACCAGAGTGCTGCCGGGACCGCCTCCAGCGAAGGAGGGTGAGGATGACGACAGGGGGGACGCGGAAGAAGACGACGGGGAGGAGAATGGAGAGGAGGAAGAGGAAGGGGAGGAGTTTGAAGACTGACAAACGAAGCAGAACCCAGCAGGGTCGACGGCTATCCCAGTGGGACCGCTCAGGTTCCCGTATGCCCTCACAAATTCCCCCTCGGGTGTAAAAACCTTGATGGCGTTGGTATTGTTAGCTGCCACATGGATGTTGCCCTGCGGGTCCACAGCGACGTCGTAGGGGGAGTAGAAGCTGCAGTCTTGGGACGGCCGTCCCAGGGAGCCATTGACGTCCGCGTCACGGGGGGAGAGGGTACCCCCCCTCGCCCCGCGACCCAGGGTGCTGCCGATGGGACCCCTGCTGCCCCGGATGGACCGTAGGAAGCGTCCGTCCTGGTCAAATGTCTGGATCCGGTGGTTTCCACTGTCCGCGACAATCACGTTACCCTCCGCATCAACGCAGAGACCCACGGGCCTTTTCAGAGACCCGTCCCCTTCCCCAGACCCGGGTCGACCGAAACTGAGGAGGAATTTCCCTCCCGTCGTGAGCTTGAGGACCTTGTGGTTTCCACAGTCCGACACGAAGATCACCTCCCCCCTCACTGCCAATCCCCTGGGACTGTCCAGCATCCCGCAGCCATTTCCATAGCAACCAATAGCGAACTTCCGGGTGCCGTCCGCGTTTAAGACGTCGACGTACCCGTGGTGATGCGACCGCCTGTAACTCGACACGTACACACAACCTTTCCCGTCCAAGTCCACGTACTGAGGCTGCTTCGCCTCAAAGGCCTGCCTGATCTCCGACAGCGAGGCGTCGTAGTCCCTCACCCCCACGTACTGCTCGCAGGGACTCCTCCGCACGTGCTGGCCGTTGATGGTGATCGTGAGCTGGCGGTGCCCCGCCCCCTCGGGGGTCAGGCTGACGGTGTAGGTTCCGTCGCCGTGGTCCTCCACGCGCCCGCTCGTCGTCGCCCCCCCTCCTCCTCCTCCAGCACCATGCCGGTCCCCACGATGGTAGCCGCTACGGTCCCCCGTCTCCACCCTCAGGTCCAGACCCTCGGCCCTCACGAGCCCTCCCCCCGCGTCCTTCGTCTCCACCTCCAGCATGTAGGGTCGGTCGGCAAGGGGCGGGGCTCTCTGGGACCACCCGCTGGTTGTCGGGGAGCAGTCGTCGACGATCCCAAAGTGGTCCACCCGCTCCATCAGCCAGCCCGTGTCCATGGCGACGGAGATGGACGTGTTCCACTTTGGGGCAACGTCGTAGGCGTACTTCTCCTGGAGGGACATCACTCTGCGGGCGGCGGCGTCCAGGTTGTCACCGAGGAGAGTGGTCTCGTTGAACTGGCTCAGCTCGTCCTGCATCCGCTGGAGCTCCTCCCTCCGGTGGACGAGGTTCGCCCTCCTCTCCGCGGCCACCCGCTCCACCCTCTCCAGCAGGGCCTGCCGTCGCCGTTCCAGGCTGTGCTGGAGCTCCCGGAACGCGGACACGACGAGGGTGACTGCGGTGACCTTTGAGGACTCTATCTGGAGAATGCCG
The DNA here is from genome assembly GCA_963681505.1 of Eunapius fragilis. Lineage (NCBI taxonomy): Eukaryota > Metazoa > Porifera > Demospongiae > Spongillida > Spongillidae > Eunapius > Eunapius fragilis. The sequence goes on along the minus strand of OY811978.1, from coordinate 3,129,007 downwards.
TCGTCGTGGCTGTTGATGGCCGCCTTGAGCTGGGTGAGCATGCTGTGGGCCGCCTCCAGCGTCTCCCTGAGTCTCCCGTGGTGGTCCCGGGTGCCGCCGCCGCCGTCAACGGACAGGGTGTTGTGGGCGTGTCCGGCGTGATTGTCCTGGAGACAGTTGTAGCACGCTGGAACGGAACAAGACTCGCAGTAGTACTTGAGGCGCCTGCTCTTGTGCTCCGGATTGGGACAGAGGCCGGGAGGGGGACGAAGGAGCGGCTGCTGCGAGGCAGCTGCTCCGTGCGCCGTTTTCGTTTTCTTCGCCAAGGGGATGGACCGGTGGTTCTGAAACAGGCGCTCGCTGTTGTGACGCTCCGAGCAAGTTTCGCACAGGAACTGGCAGCAGTCGGAACAGAACGCCACGGCCGCTCGCTTCGATGTGCAAGTTGAAACGTCACAATGGATGTCGAGCTCCACACCTGGCGCGGGCGCGGGTACTTTGTCGCGGTTCACGGCGGTCTGGGATAGCAGGGCGTTGTTCGGGTTATGGCGGCCGTCTCTGGGGCCCATGGACTTCGTTCCTAGGTGCATGATTACAGGTGGGCCGAGTGTTGATGTGTCGTGTATGTAACGAGACGACTTCATCGGATATTAAGTGACGAATTTGTAGACTTCAGATGTGTCCGGTCCTGTCTGTTGTGTGTGTGTGTGTGTGTGTGTGTGTGTGTGTGTGTGTGTGTGTGTGTGTGTGTGTGTGTGTGTGTGTGTGTGTGTGTGTGTGTGTGTGTGTGTGTGTGTGTGTGTGTGTGTGTGTGTGTGTGTGTGTGTGTGTGTGTGTGTGTGTGTGTGTGTGTGTGTGTGCACGCGCGCTATTAAAAAAACATCAAAAAGTTGGTAGTACTATTGTATCTCACCTCTATAGCCGTTAACGTAGTGGTTTCAACTAACGTGTCAACTAACGATATGGCTTCTTAGTGGTATGGAATGTCGTGTCATGAGGTGCGATTCGGTAGGACTATTTAATTGATTGGCGTGCGTTCTCAACTGCTTTACAGCTGCCATAACTTCTTCGTCTCGCTCCCAGGCCATTCATCCGTGTCCTTCTCGTCCCCAGTCGTGTTATAGCGAAGGCACAATTTGATGTACCTACATGTATATTATTATGGCTTGTCTGATTAGCGCCTTTGTTGTGATCACGCAACGCAACTCATTCCTTATCTCAAACACCTTAGCTACTTAGCAACCATGAAAGATGACATCAGGCCTATCATTGTAAGCTAAGAAGATTTGCATTTTAACCAGTGTCTCTGCACAGTTATATGAAATACAAGGCTGCTGAATTCATTACAACCGCAGTTTTGAAAAATGTTTTGATGAGAAGTAGGAAGGTGCTAAAGATTGGGGGTGAGGGTGGGATGGAGAGATGGGGACGGGGGTGGGGTTGGTCACAGTTTGGCCTATGGAGATGCATGGGAATGCATTAATTAGTTCGGTTACTCTGCAGTAGGAACCACTGTGGGGTAGGGGAAGGGGGTATTGTGCCCCTTATTTCACAATAGGAAGCTACTGCCTATACCCCCACGTAGTGAACAGAATTATACATGTACTAATTAACTGCACTAATAATGAATATAACTAGGATGAATTTTCAGTTCCCCCCCCCCCCCCCTCGCAATATTGTTTCTCTGACATAATAAGCCCTCCATGTTTGCATTGGCCATCAGATGCTATGGACTCTCTCTGCCAGTTCTATGCTATTTCCTTTATTAGGTGTTCAGTAACGAGACCCTTTTGGACTTCTTCTTTCCCTCATGACGTTGGTGCTCCAATTGGGGACCAGAAGTTCCATGCTGTCTTCAATTGTCAACAAACCTGAAAGATTCCAGATGACTGCTTTGTTGAAATGTGATTGTATAACTTCAATCCTACATACTGCTTCTCTTATCGCACTACTGTGGTGTCTCCGATCTGGTAGGCTAGTTCATGTGTATTTCCCATGGTATAATGTTGTTTTGAAGGGAATATGGGATCAACGTAGGTGTTTTTATCATCATTGGCGCTCTCTCTTAGCAGGCACTACTATGTGCCATAGATTGCAACTCTTTTCAGGCAGTGCATGAGATGGTAACATCTGATTATTATGTATGGCGTCAAGCTCTGTTGAGCCAGGACTAAGGCTATATATTCTCTTGGGAGGTCTAAGGTTACTACACTCAACTTGAGCTGGGGAGATCTGGGCTACACTGTCTATTCTCCACCCACCAGCTTCATTCAGCTGCATTCATTGATCCATACAGCTTTTGCTTGCCATATTAGAAAACATTTTCTAGCCAGCCTTTAATGCATAAGACGTTGTTATTAAACAGCCGCATTCTCTTTTAGCTAAAAAAAAATCCATCTTTGCTTTCTAAACATGACATAAGTATCTAATTACAAGTCATTGCTTCTCTTGCTACTGAAGTTTACACAAGGATAGCATTGAGTTTTATACACTGTAAACCCCCTCTGGCATAGCACAGACTCTTCTCTGCCCTGGGTTCCCATATTTTTTGAGAGCCATTTGTTTGGCACACAAATCCGCCTAGCTCCTTGACACTTTGGTATATGGGCTGTATGCTTTTTTATCCTAGGTGCCAAGGCTTTATTTTGTCTCTGCATCGGGAAGAACAAAGCTCACCAAAGTCCACTAGCTGATTATCCAATTATGCTTGGTACAAAAGAAACACTTTGTCTATGTTTTATCTATGATTACAAATGAAGTCATTTAAAAAAAAACATGATTCGTGCGTCAAATACGAACAGGGACAACCAAAAATCACATAATAGCACAAAAACGATTAGTTACGGTTAGACTGGTCATGCATTGCAACCTTGTATGCATGGTAGAGATCCAGTCTATCTCTAGTGAGAGCCAATGCCAAAGCAGCCCTGTCATACGCTGGACCTTCATAAGGCAGGGGGGAATATATTTATGCTTATCATTCGCTTTTACGCAAACACTAAGGTTTGGCTGAGGATAAATGCATGGATGAAGTCTGTTGGTATGACTTAACACTGCTGTCCCCATAGAAGTTGCATGGGTTGGTGAAACAAAATAACTTTTCCCACTGTTAGTTGCTTATATATATATATATATATATATATGGAACAGTGTCCAGCAAAATCACCCTTATGACAATTTATCAAATTTTCCAGGACAAGCAAAAGTAAAGTAATGCACGTATTGAAATGTATGACTAATTATAAATTCAGTGCCTAATAACTTTATGATAGATAGTCTAATATAGGATGAGTAAGCACCATTTGATAGAAGCTCTTTGGAGCTCACGGAAAATGAAAAAATTTGAAAACATGAAAAACTATCCAGAAGGGTGATTTTGCTGGACACTGTCCCATATACATATATGCCTTTCTTTGAACAATGGCTTCAGTTGAGAGTGTTCAGACATAACTTGAAAACAATTGGCTTCAGTCAAGAAATGTCACCAAGTAAACATTACCATGCACATACATGTAGCAATTGACATACATGTAGCAATTGACATACATGTAGCAATTGAAATACATGTAGCAATTGACATACATGTAGTAATTGACATACATGTAGCAACTGACATACATACAGCAATTGACATACATGTAGCAATTGACATACATGTAGCAATTGACATACATGTAGCAATTGACATACATGTAGCAATTGACATACATGTAGCAATTGTCATACATGTAGCAATTGACATACATGTAGCAATTGACATACATGTAGCAATTGACATACATGTAGCAACTGACATACATGTAGCAATTGACATACATGTAGCAATTGACATACATGTAGCAACTGACATACATACAGCAATTGACATACATGTAGCAACTGACATACATGTAGCAATTGACATACATTTAGCAATTGAAATACATGTAGCAATTGACATACAAAGTGCATTCAAGTTGAATGTTGCAATGGCACAAATCCAATTTCATCAGGCATCATGTACATACAAGTGGTTGTCTCTGAAGATCAACCACACCACATGAGTCATTTCTATGCTAGGCCTCACGTACGGCAGAATGTCCCATGTAGCATCATCCATATATAGTGGATGATGCTGTAGAAGTGTTCCATGCATGGAATGATCTCACTGGTTGATAATTGTTATCAGTTGTAGCGATCGGAAGTAGCAATCCTTTGTATACTGTAAATGTATCGGGCGCCTGTCTACCGCGGTGTATGATTGTACACAGCGGAGTAGGGAAATAAGTTTTTCCGACGTCGGTTTCGGCATTTTAGCTACCGTAACGCTTCGCATGTAGCTGGGCCATATTTCATTATCTGACCTACAGTGTTTGGGTTGAAGCCTAAATTCTTTTGCTGCTCTTATAGCAATTATTAATATGCGTTACTACATATATAACCATAATTGCGCGCAATTGACCCCTGGATGGGAAAAAAATCGTGCCTGTACCTCTCGTCTTCAATGATGTTTTCAAATAGCATTTAAGTGTGCATGCCCATGCATATCTTCCTATACAACACAATATGGCTGAAATTCATTATTCATTGCGATGAACATATTAAATCAAGTGAGTGAATGTCAGCCATCTTGCTTAGTCACCGGCGGTGATACAACCGGATAACTTTGTGACGGAATAGGTTTTTTGTTTGTGTGTGTGTATACCATGCACTCGTGCACAAAGATATATGTATAGAAGTGCATGTTTGGCGGTGGCATACAAGTGGGCAAACACATCCGCCGTATGGCCGCTTATAATAGTAAGCCACATGCATGCATTGAATTATTGAATACCATATCGCTGTCATCATTACGCACAGTATACCGCGGCGGCTTGCATGTGCTTTATTGATTTTTATAGCGTAGTAATTCATCATTACACACCCACATGCAGGCTATATGTTTGTACCGCGCTATTAGCCGCTTGAGGCATCCCAAAAGACCAAGCTGTTGTGTCTTCTATTTGCATGGGATAATTAATTTACTTATTTTTTGTGCTTATTTAGGTCTCCGTACTAAGTTGCAACTTAGTACGGAGACCTAAACAAGCGCAAAAAAAGTCTTGTTTAGGTCTCCGTACTAAGTTGCAACTTAGTACGGAGACCTAAACAAGCAAAAAAAAAAATAAGTAAATTAATTATCTCATGGCAGTATGAGCTGGACAATGCATGTTATAATACGTAAGCAAAGGCTCGTCAAACAGGTAAATGTGATATATAGCTATATTCATGCATGCACCATCTACGTTATGCGTCCAACCATGCAGCATTTATTTCAGAATCAAGCCTTTATATTTATACATACATTCAGCATGTTATATAGGCCCGCCCTTTGACCCCGGCGCAACTTTTCTGGTCCATTGATATCCTGGTAAAAGCACTGCATGTGCCTGCCTACATGCGCAATATTTATTACTTTAAATATTTATTACTTTTTTTTTACACAAGGCTTCATATTGTCTATAGAAATGGGGTTGGTTCACCTCACCGTTATCATGTTCAAGCTATCAGGCTGGGGTATGGCACATTCAGGTATGCTGTTGCCGGAAATGTAATATGCATTCAAACCAAGACACACGACGGCGCGTAAGCAATTTACACCAGCGTATCACATGCACTGTACAATGTGAGCTATGTGTGAGGCATTATCTGCATGTATTATATATGAAGGCACTCAGACATTCGTGTCGATAAACACCCATGCATGCATGCATGCACGATGCTTTGATGTACCTGTTTCGTTAGTTTATGTGTATGGTCGATAAAACCTACGCTTGGAGCCACCTGTATGTATTGCTGATCCATGTATGCATGCAGAGACGATGCGTATCATGTCCCGACATGTGCGCTTGAATTGCCATCGACCATATGTGGGTGCGAACTTTTGTTACCCCCCCCCCCCCCCCCCCCCCCCCCTCTTTCACCCTTCTCTCCAAGTGTTGAGAACCTAAATTTCCGCTTCTTGTTTTGCATGCACTGAGTGTTATTAGATACCTTTGAGCGTGCATTTCCTTATAAGGTCTGAATTAGCACATGTACGAATTATATGCGACAGTTTGCTAGCACCTCGGTGCGAACAGATGGTATTAGCAGCTGTATTTATGATTACTGGAATTTCTTGGAAGAGTGGGATGGATGAGAATAAGTGACTATTTTTGGATATAATTACTTATACAATACCAGAAGCTTTCGACTGCCGTAGCCAATGATTTCGCGTCACAAACGCAATGCGGGTAACTAAACTTGCGAATAATAACCAAACTAGTTGGTAGACAACTTAGTCAGGACAGATATCGTACCGTACGCGTATATTCCTGATACAACTGATGCAATATCTAGTCTCTGATTCAATACAATTTTTCCATTGAGCTAGCTAGCTAGCTAGATATGCTTGGGCGTTATTTGGGCGTGTGAGCGTAAGGTTTGAGCCGGAGGTGTGAGACTCCCGCCGGGGGCGTGAGAGTTGGTATGTCTGCATGGGGCCCTCCGGCTATATATTTAGACCTCGATCAGATGGAGCTGTATTGTACATGTATGTACTGCCACCCTAATGACATTTATCCAATGTCCACAACGTCTAGCTCTTGACCGCGTAGAGGAAACCTCGGTGCAATTAGACAGCCTATCTAAACAGAGACCACAATGGTGCTACAATAGTTGTAAACAATAAAATGTCTTCACAGTGTCGTGGTATGCATGCCACATCATTGCAGATGTAACTGTCAGTATTGAGCAGGGCAGAAAACGCTAGATATGGCTAACTGGAGCACATTAAAGAAGAAATTCACAGAACATGTGGGGCTACAAAAGTTGTTGTAGTTAAACAGAAAAAGGTTGGAGAAATTCCATTGCCCATCTAAGAAAGTAAAGAGGCAAAAAAAAAATTCAATTGGAGCAGCTGGAGCTAGTATTCAAGCAATGATTGCAACACTTGTGGTGTGCTGGAGTGAGTCGGGCCTTCCTTATTGATGTACACACATCAGATCCTGAAACTTATATACCTGCCCTCGTTGTTGCTTGCACGTGAATAGCTGCATTGTCACTTTGTGTATCAATATGGTTCAAAATTCGCATGCTTTAACATTAAAATACAAAGAACTAAGCTAGTCATGAAAGGGTGTCAGAATATCACGTTTTAATAAAGTGAGCTGACGCTAGGGAGCCTGGAAGCATTTAGTTAGGTGTATATGTGTAAAATTTAGTTATTCTGCTGCACTTGTACACAATGGGACGCCAGCATGCCGCTTGCCAGTGCGTGAGCCATCCTTTTTCATAGACGCCATCGATTTGCAATCACGTACGGGAAGGGGTGGTGGATTACATATATTGATACATGTAAAAGCGCATTATAAAATGCCGGCTTTGAAGTATAATAAATATATTCTTATCCGCCCGATATTACATTTTCTTAATATTGTCCCGCGGTTTGCGCAAACATGCACGTGTGCAATAAAATTAGCCGGTAGGCATGCAATGATGTAATTTTGCTATATAAAGGCTTACATTCTTGCCTTGCAGACACTCTAAAGCAGTCAAAGGATGTGCCAGTGCTTCTTAATTGTGGTGGTGACTACTCTCCTTCAAACCTGTGGGGTGAAGAGTTCAAGTATGTAGCCCATATGATGGTACCGCAGCTGGGTGTTCCTCTTTTTTTTTTTTTTTTTTTTTACTGCACGAATTATCTTAACGGATCGCACGAATGTTTCCATACATCTCTTTTCTGCGCTATAGTTTTTCTGCGCGTTTGTCTTACTTTGTTGTTTTGGCAATCTCGCGCTCTTGTTTTTGGCATTCGTATCACTGAACCTTTATCCACTGATGCATGCATGCATGCCTCATGGCGTTGGAACGCGGACTTCTTGCGTCTCATATCTCGTCGGGGAAAGTGGGGGGGGGGGGGGGGGGGGTAGTAAATGCAAAACAAGCGGAGAATTCAAATGCGCGGGGTCATTTTTAATATCCTACTTCCAGGAATTATCTCGGGGCCCGTGTCCCTAACTGTACCCCTTGGCCAAAACGCCTCGTTTGAATGCTACGTGGAAGGCTTCGGCACGTGGTATGTCAACGGCGAAGCCATCGACCCTTTGGGTAGCGAAACAACGTTTGAAGGCAGAGGATTTTACTCAACGATTACCGAACAACAGGACGACGTGACCGCAACCACCTCGTTAGCCCTACGTGTTGAAGGGCGGAAGGAGAATAATGGCTCAAGGATCCAATGTTATGGCTATGACAGCGACGTGGTGACAAGCGCTGTGGCAAGTCTCATTGTGCAGGGTGAGTGAGATGTAATTGAATTGTCCTGTTACACTGGCATTCGATTTAATTCAATTAATGTATCGCTCTACAGCGAAATTCGGAAGCCGGGGTATTTCAATACCAATTGTAATACAATATTAGGGGCTGTATGCGTATAGTTTGCATGATTCTTCGTTCATGCATCTGTGGTGTTTGGTTTGAATGACGATAAGTTTTACGCGCTGAGATGCACGTGCATTGTTATTAATATCTATCCACGCCCCATTGAATCACGAGCGACGGAATTTGAGTAGCCAGACGTTCGGGAAATTCATTGAGCACAAACCATTAGTCGATTAAATGTAACATATAGAGATGTAACATATATAGAGAAGAGCGGAGCGGCGTGCAATGATACGAAGGGCCCGGGGAAAATATATTCCTGAGTGCATTGGTTGTACTTGTATACAAAGTTAAATATCTATTGTCTACATTTATTCAGATATTAAATCAACCAGTTCCCCTACTCCACCTAACACAGGTATGCATTGATACCAGATTGGCTATGTTATTAGTGTGATGAAATTGCATATTGTATGTTCAATTTAAATTCCACTACCGCCACCCTATTCCTGGTAAAGGTAGGAGTGTGAATGAATACTTCAAACCACTGTCAATACAAGACATGTATTAGATAGCAGCTAAAATAATATATATTACATTAACATGTAGGATTGTTAGCGGAGCTAGAATTGTTTTATAACTTGGTGTCGGATTTCAGCATGTATGCTATTTGATATGATTAAGAATCTAAGTGTACCATATCCAGGTGACTAAGCTGGAAAGAGCACATTAATGACAATGGATTAGAAAGCTAAAATTATGTTCATTATTCAATTCTATGCTATTTTTTAAGACAAACATGCAGCTTTTGTTGGATTAATGATAGGCATGCTCACACTTAACTGATGTACAACAAAAGCTGCATGTTTGTTTTAGAAAATAGCATAGAATTAGGTAATGAACATAATTTTAGCTTTCTAATCCATCATGCACCAGATTGGCTATGTTAGTGCGGTGAATTTTAAATTGCATATTGTATGTTCAATTTAGATTCCACTACCGCCACCCCTCTTTCTTCTGGTAAAGGTAGGAGTGTGAATGAATACTTCAAAATCACTGTCCAATGCAGAAATACCCCTGCACATAAATGTGTAGTTTATCATTCTAACTGTCTTGTTTTCTTATAGAAACTTTCACAAACTCCCCCTCACCGACGGGCAAAGGTTTGCATATATGCTTGTAAATTAATGTGTATATGTGTGTGTGTGCATGTGTGTGTGCTTGGGCATGTGTGTGTGTGTGTGTGTGTGTGTGTGTGTGTGAATACCGTGATGGCACGCCATATCATGTACACTTACCATGCATGCATGCATTCCACGCTCAATTGCAGATGGCATCTCTTGTGACCAGTTATCACTTGGCAAGCTCGGTAATGTCTACATGTATACATGTCTAGGGGTAGCTCACGACAAAATTATATAGTGCACTATGCCCTGGTAGCTCTCTGGACTGCTTAGGCCACCGTACAACCACCTATTAAAGAGGGGGCCATGCTATATTTCGCCATAATAAACTTATAGAGATCTGGTGGAATCCTTCCACAATGCACATGCATTTGTTGGTCCAGGTGGAAGCGAGTGCAGGGCTCAGCACACAGACATCTCCCTAGTCAGATATTCTTGTTCGGGACTGGGAGTGAGGAAAGCCAGCCGCCTTTGACATCTCTGTTGTCTCACCCGCTAAACCCAAATGTTTTGTCTGCAGCGGGAGCAGTAGCAGGTGCAGCATCAGAGGCGGCTGAGTTGAGAAAGCACATGCACTGCCGATGATGCAAAGTGTGCGGAGTTGGGATAGGTGTCTATCCCTCTTGTAGTGGAGTCTCATGGGGCATGGGGCAAGAAGGCTCAACAGTGTTTTTCTAGACTTGCACCTCACCTTGTTGTCCATGGTGTATGCCTAAGTCCAACCTTTGGACTCTGTGCAAGGTTAAACATCTCCCTGATGAGAGCGAACTCAAGAGCAATGTTATCTAGATCCTAGATTATGTTAGTATAAATATATATATATATGGGGTCGAGGCAGCGAAAAGGGACCTAGCGTATAATTTTTCAAGTTTTCAAATTATTTCATATTCAAAGAGATGCTACAACTTCTTTCTTACGCACTGGAAATTAGCCTGTCCATCATGGAGTTACAGGGTCCTGAATTTTTAATTACGCGTACATTTTTATTACACGCGTGGACTTTGATACTCCTTCCTGGAAATTTTTATAATATGCACTAGGTCCCTTTTCGCTGCTTTGACCCCATATATTTATAATGTATGTAATATATATGGGATCGTAGCACCTAACGCATATTTTTTCAAGTTTTCAAATTATTTCATTTTATAAGAGACAAATATGTCCTCTACAACTTCTTTCTTGCGCACTGGAAATTAGTCTGTCCATCATGGAGTTACAGTGACCTGAATTTTAATTACGCATACATTTTAATTGCACGCGTCAACTTTGAAGTTCAAAGTTGACGCGTGCAAGTGACAACGTTGCATATGTTCCCCAAGGACTTTTAAGAGAGATATTAAAATACAGAAATGGTGTATAGCTTGCATGATAAACGGGAAACTTCAGATAGGAAGTTAATTAGTAGCCTAATACGTTCTGATATCGTAGCGTGAAGCATTTATATAACTTCTAATTTTTATAATTCATACCAAGTGTCACTATTTTTGTCGTGAAGTGTCCTATATAATCATGTCAATGCAAGCATGCTTGATGTACCATTGGTTGTCCCCCTCTGTATTCGCACAGGTGTCGCTGTGTGCACTCAAGTACATGCACCTACTAATATAAGTACGTGATCAAATATTCTCCCTGTATTGTTATTGAGTCTCGTCACCAACTCTCAGGCGTGACGGCTGCAAATTCCTCCACTCCATTACAACACCTTGAAGGTAATATCGCAATGATACCGTTAATTCATAACTTGGATATCAATTATGGCAACTTTTATATTGTTTCATTGCGTTTTAGGCTATCCTTCTGGCACTTGTGGTGCACCTGTCTCTTTTTTTGCTGCAGAAAAGATCTACGGATTATTTACCATGATGCTAATTATATTTTTGTAACCTATAGTCGGTTCCAAGTCGACGCTGTGATATCAGCAATATTATGCATTGTGTCGTACCGTGTGCATCATTGAAGTACGCTACAAAGTATGACTGATTCCCAAATGATATAATGAGTTTAATTCTTTGTATCGTTAGTATATCCTTGCATGGAGTGCGAACAAACTCCCTGTGCAGCCCTCAATATGAAGTCAATCCTTATTGCAACCAGCACAAATTTATTCCTTCCCTTACTTTTGATGCCAGATAATTTTGTACCGCTATTTTTATTACCTTCAAGGTTGGCGTGGTCTGGGGACCAGTCTACACTAAAATGCAATGCCTTGCTGAGCCTGCTCATAAACTAAAATTAATGGAACTTGATCTGTAGTACACTAAAAGTAGTACTAAAGTTTTACAACTCCGCTCAAACGAAAGCCCTCTTTTAATTAGAATTTAGAATTGATAGGATACAGCACTTAAAACTGCATGTCATACCGCTTTAAAAGTCTCATAATAAACTGGCGACAACTATATATCCTTGATGCCACTGTCGAAGTTGTAAAGTGGTTTTACTTTGCGCAGGCATTTATAGAAAATGGTAAGCCCCATTTTTTGAGCATGAAAACAACACGTTGTACGTATACACAGTACATGTATTGACTTGACACATGCCCAGCCGGATTACGAAGTTCTAGAAGAAGGAAGGCCGGTCCCGCTTATTTATTTGGGAGGAGCGAATAGTAAATGGACTTTAGGATTTTAAGAGTAGGTATTAGCAGAAATTTGCGCGCGCGGCGCCCTATCTTGCATACACGCCTTGAAGGCTCTTATTAGCCGCTTGCCTTCACTGCGTATAATTTATAAGATCAGTTCAGCTTCAAAATATATTTTACTAATCCAACCAATGAAATCAAACATGCACCTCCATTAGCCACCTACCTACTTATGAATAATTAATTTAATCTTTGACCCTTCCTTCCTTCGCCTCTGCTATTATTATAGAGCTTTAATGATATAGCATTAGGAGATACAATACATTTTAGAGAAAAGGCTCCAAACTGCAAAAAGAAGAATTTCATGGTCAGTGGTATTTTTGTTTCACCTGGAATTCTCTAGCTCTTCATTTTGAGAGAGAGGGAGTGTGGGAGAGGAAGCCGGCTAGGGAGAGATAGGGCGAAATGGCTCGGTCTGATCAAACCTGTTTGCAACGAATTAACGCCATCTTAATTCCAAATAGTGTAGAGCCTGGGGCCTTGAAATATCTCAAGCTGACAAGCAAATAATCAAGAGGGCTTTATGAGCAGAAATTGCCTGCTGCTACAACATCGCTGCTATTTTTATGAAACAAGGTATTAAACGTATAAGGTTGTGGACATAAAAAATGTCAGTAAGCTAACAAGGGGATTAAGGTCCCATGATGACATTGTTTGATGGGAGTGTGGGTGTGTGATTTCATTGGAGCCTCCGTTCCTACTATGGAATACCTCCAAGGGATAATTCAAATTTTAAAGTGGTCAGTTATAGTTTGAACTGTTTTCATGAAGGGTCAGTTTTTACTAATGTCGTTCCGTATCACGCACTTACCACCGATATCAGGTCAATGATCTAGCGGGAATGCCGTACATAATTGTTTGCAAGGAAAAGTATAAATATCACTTCAAATAATTCTGATTTTGGGTGTGGCATGTAGAGACAAGTAAAATGAGTCAAGCAGAGGGATTAAAGGGCAAAGGTGACTACTAGTGTTGCATGCAAATCTTACTATTTTACTGATATTTTACTAGAATTTAGCAGAACTTCATAGTGTTACGCGCAACATGTTTGGCTAGTGTATCATCATGGGGACGGGCGGCAACTGCACTGATGTAGTTCCCCTGCCCCAAGTAGGTAAGGCCCTGGCTCAGGGATGTTGTTTTACACATATCAAAAGGTTTCAAGGCTTAAAAGGACTTCTACATGTCAGCACCATTAAATTTAACTAGGTCGTTGCAATGACCAAACCGGAAGGGGGAGGGGGGGGGGGGATAGTTGTTGTGAAAACTCATGCAAGTGTATAAGTTTAACGGAATTGTTACCGAAAGGAACACCATATTTCTTCAAGTTTTCAATATAACTCTGAGAGATACCTATAGCTCTTATATGTATATGACGTATTCCTCACGCACTGGAAATTGGTCTATCCCTCGTGGAGTTACAGTGTTGCTTGACGACGGTTTTTAATCATGCATACATCTTAATCTCACGCGTTAACTTTGATTCTCCTTCCTGGAATATTTTATAATATTGAGTTTAAATTTTATTGTAATGTAGGGTTGTGTATGTATTTTAAATAAGTTCTCTTTCTTTTTTGGAGTTTGGTTCCCATATTGGAACTTGCGTATAGCAAAGCTCTATATTTGATTGATTGAGGATTTTATTTTACAAAATAATTAAAAGTTACTATCACCTACCACCATGCACTTTTATACGAACTTAATTTGTATACTTTCTCCAAATGAAATATTAATGATCATTAATAATCCTTACTCGAAGATTTCCTCTCCAGCGCACTTTCTTTTGCCTTGTATTGTATCCTCTCGTCATCACCTTCTCTCTCTGTATCTTACACTGATAACGGGTTTCCTCTTCCTAGGTGGATGCCAGAATTTGTCATAAAAGAAGCTTTGATAACCAAGCCAACCATTCACCTTTGTTTATCAACAACATAAAGAAACCTGCATGAGCCGCCAAATGCAATCAACATGCATGCATGTATTTACGGCATATATGCATATCTGCATGACTCTCTTACAATAACAACGGAATACATGGGAGCCTTTTGAAACTAACTTTCTAACTTTTCTACCGTCTGTAATACTTAGACGATTATTTTACAAACTGTTTCACTGAGTATTTTCTAAATGGAGGCCCGTGCATGTTTCTAGACTCTAATTATAATATGTACGGATTTTTATTTTTCTTTTGACGGATATGACATATCATATATATGCCAAGACAACCTGAGTTCAAATATTGCCCGAAAGACGACTGCTCGCTCAAAGGTATGTGTACCTATAGGAACAGTTTGATTTCTAGTGCACACGTGCTTGTACCATTACAACGTAAGTGTTTGTTAGTTGATAAAGCGACGGTGAATGCAATATAGCCAGAACCAGTAAAAGTATACCAAAGCGGCAATATTGTTTTATCATTTTGCGCTGCATGGTACAGCTCTAGGCAAATGCAAATACTAAAATAACAGGTATAGACTAGGCATAAATTTTTCTTTGGAGAAGTACACTTTGTGTATGTCAACCATAAAGCGCTCTGAACGCTATTCCTGTTTGGTTGTCATGCCCCCAATTCACACAAACACATCTGTACGTAACATGATTCCAAGCAGTCAAAGCAAGGGTGTGTTGCACATTTTTCTTTGGTGTTAATTGAGCATAGTTTCGGTGCAAACTGAATTTCATTGCTTACGGGAAGGGATGTACGGTCTACACTTTCTAAATCTGAAACCCGCAAGGTGAGCGCATATCGTCTTGCCCTAAATAAGCACTTTTTTTTTTTTTACTAGGCAGGCATGTATGCATGCATACCAGCGTGAACAACTAAAGAGCAGTTCTCTGTAGGGTCTGGTGTAGTACTATTGATAATTTGTCCCTAAGTGTACAGTAGTGTAGAATAACTATTTAAAAATCCTAAGGGATCACCCCCCCCCCCCCCCCCCCCACCCCCCCGGCCGGCCCACCCCCCCCCCCCCCCCCTCCCCCGCCCCTCCCCCAACCCCAATGATCATTCCGACCTTTAAAGTCCCAGCCACGGATGTCCAATATAAACAGCACCATGGTTAGAATGTTTAGAGGGGGAAAAGTGCGTGCTCTTTGTGTTCTGCGATAATGAAGCTGGAATTAAACAACTTGTAACAGACAAAAAAAGTAGCTGCACTAGCACATTGTTTTGTTACTGTTTTCGTGCACTTTGTCAGTCCTAGCTCGTTTGACCACTCAATCAGATTGCAATACCCGATTTTATAAAGCACACATGCATGCAGTTCATATGGAGAAATGAACGGTCACGAAAGTTGCGGTTTGTAATTTTTCGGATTCTTCCCGCGGCACGCTCCATAGAAAATGTATATGGTGTTTTTACAAATTTGATTAATTAGTTGAGTTACGACTTTTGCTATGCACTAAATCATGTTTAAATGTAGGCAATTTCAAATGTTGTATCATGTATCGTCCAAAATGATGGCACCATTTAGAAAATATGATATTCCATAAAAATTGTAATTAAAATATTATAACTAATAAAGGGGGGGTACAACTCTTGCTATGCTCCAAACCCGTTCAAAAAGTATCCACTAACAGAATATGTGATAAAAATTGTGTTGTCGTGAAGATTTTGGTAACCATTTTAAAAAATAGTGAACCAGGTAAGGTGCTTTCAGGCGCCATTTTTACATTCTGTTGCCATAGATACTAATGTAACGTAGTAGGATAAGGAGGGGAGGATAAGGAGGAAGGGGATGTGAGGGCGTGGACAAAAAGCTTCGTAGTCGTTTTGTACACCGACGAGGTTGGAATGAGAATTAGTGGAACAAGCACATACAGTATGCAGCATGTGTGGTGACCGTGGTACGGACAGGCTAATATGGTGCCCCCCTTCACGAAGTGAGCGTTTATTAGAATAATTTATCATTACGTGGTGTATTCAGGCCCGTAGCCACGGGGGTGCAAATGGGGGCAATTTAACCACCACCACCCCCCCCCCCCGTCGGATATAAGGTCCGCTTGGCAGGCTATGAATGTTTTGTGTATTTATTGGAGAGGAATCGACACACATAGTAAGGAAGAATTGCCAGCTGTTTGCATGTCTAGATTGTATTGTGCACGTGTGCATGCATGGACCAGGCCACCAATGGTATCGGAACTGACCGATAAAATGGTGAACAACGCGAACGGGAAAGGAAAAGAGCTGCTGATAACTGTTGTTCTATCATTGTAAATACATTGTAAATCCAAATTATTATGCAGTGTATGGCAATTAATTACTCTAAATCCCCACCTTTGAAAATTCACTCCGCATAACATACATCACTGTAATAAAATAAATATTGAACAGAAGAAAGCTATCACACTCTGACAATGTTACACTAAAAAAAGACCAGAACAGAAAAATATGTGCTTGTAATCATAAGGACAATTATATGTGATTCAGTCCTTTCAATAGCCCCAAATGTATTATAGAAAAAAACGTAAATCCGGATCCAACTTACTTTGCGGATTTGGGAAGGGGCTTTTTTTATTTAAAACTCCAAAAAAGTGGTAAACTTGGGACAAACTCTAGCAATAAAGTCGTACAACTTTTTTTTTTTTTTCTTTTGTACGATAATGGCATGCTTGCTGGGTTAGCATCCATTAACTGCATACCAGCATTTATTTTTAGACTAACTTGCACGGTGTTACTAATGTGCTAACACATATCTAGTACTAGTGCATGTGCGATATCTTGACAGTGCTGCTTTTCATATTCTTTGTTGGTTTTAATTCCCTCTGAACCAACTCATCATCCTTCATGGTGTACGCTCTTCTTGTTTACAGTCGAATAGCTATTCAGTCATTGCTTTGAGCAAAGCAGAGGTACTGTATCTTCAGCACAACACAATAACTGCTCAAAGCTCATCGGTCGAGAGTGTGAGTGTGACCTACTGGGTCACTGTAACTATGCACCATCACATCATCACCTACACACCATCGCATACCAGTACACCTCACACCTCACATATGTAGTAGATAGTGTCAAAAAAATGACCAAATGTCTGGTTTCGAACATTCTCCCCACCCCCCACTGACCAATGGTCAACTGACTAAACTAAACTTGCTACAGTTTGTTAGTCCACGTAAACCGTGACTATAAGCACAATACCAGTAATTGAAGTGGGGACTGCATAAGTGCCCGTTCTTAAAGAGGTTATGTTATAACTATAACTTGTCAGCACTCATCAGTATTCACAGTTATCATCGACAATAAATTTAAGAAAATAGAGGTAACAATAAAAAATAGCGGAAACAAGTAAAGAAAAACATTCTCTAATGAGAAAGTTGGTGGGATATAGGAATTGGAGGCAAAGGTGGTGTAAACAGGAGGGGAACAAGGTTTTGGGAAAAGAAAAATGAGACAAAAATCCTATATTTAGCATGTGTAAATGAAAGAATCAAAAGAAGTGCTAAATATAGGATTTTTGTCTCATTCTTCTTTTCACGCCACCTTTGCCTATTCCTATATCCCACCAACTTACTCGTTAGAGAATGTTTTTCTGTACTTGTTAAAAATTGATGGTCAAGTCCAGAGCAGAGTTTTTTTTCATTCATCACGACGCATCGCAGGCTCTTGTATCATATTGTGAACCAGGCTTTAGCCAATAATTGTGATGATGTGCATTCACGCGACGTTACATAAATTATGTAATGTTAACCATTTCTAACATTCTCTAACTATCCACATCTATCACATGCACACATCATACATTACAAAATACATACAATTTAATGCGGCGCACACCAACACATAAAGTCTCCAGAGCCTTGTAGCTACTCAATGACCACACAAAGCCTGCAATGTCCCTTCTATTTCAGTTATGGTTGTTGAAGCTTTTTGTCATGCTGGCTGCATCATATTGACCATTCAGCCACCTAGAAGAGCCTTTCATGTAGGGTAGGAAAAATAAATAAAAAGAAACTGTTAGTGTTCTTATTGACCACTGTCCCTTTATGTAGGGCAGATGACCTCTGATAAGAGTAGGCTAAGAACACAGAACTCTTATCTATATGTAGGCTACATGTACATGTAAGGTAGAATTATGGGTATGAAGGGAACTGCATATGGGATAAATGCTTTTGTTGTTAGTGCATGCCTTTGGTGTTGTGCATATGGGTTTATATATGGATTGGTGTATGGGGTGAGGTGGGGGTATTTGCCATTGTGTGTGTATGTGTGTGTGTGTGTGTGTGTGTGTGTGCATGTGTATATGTTTAAATTACTAACAGTGTGTAGGTTAGGTGGTTTGACCAGCTATACATGTTTAGTGTGTGCTGGTGTGTCAGTGGGGTAACCTGATGCTGTTATTATGAGCTTGTGGGTGTGCTAGTGCTAGTATTTATGCTGGTATTTGCGGATTGGGAGTGCGTGCTGTTGCAGGGATTATCGAGAGAAAAACATGGGGGGGGGGGGAAACAAATGTTAAGTTGAAACGTTTAGGAGAAATTTATACCAGGCGAGACAATTCTGTGCATGTGTTGTGTCACTTGTTATCCCTTAATTCCCAAAGAGGGGGCAAAAAAATATGGGAGGGGGCACCCACCTTTTGATCAATGAAACTCTGCTGGTGTGTAAGGTCACACTGTTTGCTTACAGGTGCGGGCTATTATGTTGCATCTCACGTTTCTGGCACTGTATGTATTGGTAAAATACATCCAAGGTACGTTTGAAATACGCCTTTCTGCACATTTTCAATGTCATTCTTTACAGGAGGTTATTTGAATTGCACACTTGGTTCTGACAGAGGTGCCTGCCCTCCATGTTTTTGCCCCAATGACAGAGTAGAATACACCTGCAAGCTCACCCGTCTTGAGAGCACCACCAGGTGGACACTCCCACTAAACCAATGCACAGCTTCTGAAAGGGGCCAGATTCTGCTATCGCAAGCGGTGGGGTGTGGTGGCATGGTGGCCTCCTGCGGGGTGTTCCGAGCTACAAACGTTGCAGTTAATAGTACAACTTCGCCCTGCAGCATGTCGCAACTGGAGGTGGCCATAAGCGACAGAATGGACAATACAAGGGTAATCTGTTCTAGCATAAACCTGTACGGAATTGCCTTAGAAGAATATGAGAGTCTACCTATTACCGTAATAAGTAAGTGTTTATTATAATGAGTGCTGCTGATACACATTAATACCTCCCACTCAATTCACAGAACCGGCACATGTCATCCTCTTATATGGAACATCCAGTAATGATAGTTTGACAGTAGATTGGAGTTTGGCAGCATTGCCCTGCAGTCACTCTGACAACTTCACTGTAACATTGTCGGATAACAGAACCATCATTGTTCTGAGTGAAACACTTGGCTACACGTTCTTAGACCTTATACCCGATACATGCTATGATGTAACTGTTGCTGCTAACAGCTGTTCTGGTGCAGGACTGCCCACCTCAATTGCTCAGTGCACGAGTAAGTTGTGATGCTTTAGATGTCGTTGCGTTTAATAATTCAATGCCAGCTGCTAACCCTCCTACCGATGTGGTCATCAGCATTATTGTGCAATACAATACTGTATTACCAATTCAGTTGCAAGTTGTTTGGCAATGCAATGTAAGAATGCTATTATCTATGTATGGGAATAATAATTCGTTCATTTAGAACAAAAGTATTGATGGCTCCAGTTACATAGTGACAATTAATGGCGCAACAATACAAGTCACTTCAAGCAATTATGCCATCTGGCCAATTGGAGCTATTCCAGCCTACTTTGTGGTAAGCATTTCTTCAATCACACAAGCAGGCAAGGGACCAGCCAGCCAGTATATGAATATTTCATCAGGTATGTTGTCACAGTGGAATGAAGTCCTATGTATTCAAGACAGTCATGCAAGCATACAGCAGAATAAACAGTTACCGTAGCAGCACCACTATATGAATTGTTTATGCTGGAAAAATAGCATGCCCATAGCCAGCAACTACTTTCATTTGTATGGAAATCATTGTATAGTTCTTGATGTATATATATAAATATATATATTAGTCTTAAGTATGTTCTGTTATAGTATGATCAACATTTTTCTCTGTCTTTTCTGATGTGCATGCAACTCTTTTCATTTCACCAGGCATCCTCAGTACTGACATTGTGAATGCTGTGTTAGTACAGGACAGTGAGATTAAGTGCAGGTTCTCAGGCGTCTACCTCCACTACTGTGTGGTGTGCTGCAGTACAGATCCCTCTGTCCCTCCCAACTCAAGTCTTTACAATGTCTCAAGCACGACCAGTAGTGACGAGGTGTCAGTGGTCTTAACTGGCCTCACAAGAGGCCAACTGTACTACTGCAAGGTGGCTGCAACTGATCATAGCAATGCAAGCTGCTTTAGTCCAGTCTACAGAAATATACAGACCTTAATCAGCATTAGTCCTGGACAAGAGTTACCAGGTGATTGCATGTGCTCGGCTTGTATGTGTGCAGCAGATGAACAGAGCTGTTGAAATTGTTTACCATCTCTTACCCTACCTCAAATTAGTCACCAATTCTGCACCTGAGAATTGTAAGGCACTTAAGTCATTTTTTGCATGCATTCAGTTAAAATGTTATGATGCATTTTCAGTTTCTGTTTCAACCATTGCCTTAACATCAGTGGTCACAGTGGTTGTATTTGCAACTACCATGGCAGCAACGTTAGCGGTCATCAGAAGTAGAATTGGTCAGTCCTATTCAGAGATTTGTCTAGTAATGCAATTCATCTGAATATAGCTAAGAAAAAGCCTACTTTTCATGCCCGATGTCATAAGAAGCAATTACCTAAGGACCCTTTGCCCCAAGAAAGGTAACTTTTGCAGTGTAATGCACATGTCATTGTGACTGAATTAGTTTCAGTAATTGGCCTTTGCAGCATTTTATTATTACATGTCTCTGTACTGTATGATTAGTAACCCTACACATATTTATGAAGAAGTGGTGCCCAAGGCAACTACACCATCTGTTATGCAGGCTGAAGAGAATATGGATGTCCTTGTAGGAGCTCCATATGAAACCATACGAGTGGGCTCCACTGACATGGCAGTCTCTGATGACCACATGAGGGAATATCATACCATTGTGCATGCACGGAGCAATTCAGTAAGCTAGTGTTTGCTATGCATACCGGAATACAACTAGTATATTGCTAACAATGAATAAAACAGTGCATTCCCAAGTGCCCTTGCTGATCAATGGATTCATTTTAATTGCACACCAAAATGGTTAACTGGATGAACAGCACAGTTGATACCACTTTCTTTTTCTTTTACCTGAAGCTTGCCAGTCAAGCACAGTATTGTGGCGAGCACCTCGGTGCAGCACCACATGAATACGCCATCCTCGAACATAGAGCAAAACTGAACGAAAGTGACAGTGAAGAAGAAAGGGACTAAAGAAAACTATTAAAAGTATCTGTATACATTAAATTTTATATTTTAATAAAATATTTCTCGCTGTAATTTATCCTAAGCACTGGTAGTCTTACTTGTACAACAACTCGCACTCTTTAGATCGCTGCCAGCGTTACCTGCATTATTGAATGCATGTGCAACTTCTTCAGACCTCTGTCGCAGCCATTTAGGCAAAACGGAACTGTATGGAATGCGTACATCATTGGCGGGAATCGAGCGGGAAAATGTGCACGCACACATCATTCCTACGGCACGATGAATAGATTAACATAAAATTTCATGTACATGAATCAAGCGATAAGAGCAATTCCGTGGCGAGTAAATGCGATGACCTGTTATTAAAATTTAACGAACAGAACAAATCAAGATCCCTCTACGTTTAAACCGAATTGCATTTTCCTGCAGAAAGATATGGCGGGTTCAATTGAACCCCAAGGGGTATCGGACGTGGCAGCACTGGTACGGAGCTGATGAAGAACGCCAAATTCTATTTTTTGGTTTATTATGAAGGCTTGAAAATATGTTGAGGGACATATTGGCAGAAACATGTAGGCGAGCCCACTTTAGTGTACAAGTAGAAGCTGGCTGCAACCTTACACCAGATCACAGCCACTCTCGTCCAGCAGATGTCCTCATTTCCAACTGGGCTCTGGGGAAAACGGCAGCCTGCGACATATCAGTTACCACTCCGCTGAACTCAAACATTATGTCTGAAGCGGGAGTAACTGCTGGAGCAGCTGCGCAAGCCACTGAGCTCAGAAAGCATGAAACCAACGATGTGAAGTGCAGCGAGTTAGGTTGGTTATGTATCCCTCTTGTGGTTGAGTCGTATGGCGCATGGGAGAAAGAGGCTTTCGAGTCTAGCCTCTCGCCTAGCCATAACATCATCAAGGCCCAAATCTGCCGTTCTACCAGAGCTGTATGGCCGGCTCAATCTGAACCTAGTAAGGGCTAATGTGAGGGCTATAATGTCCAGATATTGCCCTCAAGATTATTTCTGAAGTGTTATTTAGTTTTGGTCATGTTTTCGTGTGTTTTGTATGTCCTATAATTGTATCTTGAAATGAATATCGTGCACCATTCGGATTCAAACATGAATCACAGTTATGAACCTTTCTATATTGCAAGATGACCAATCATATCTCACATGTAAAGCACGCAACTGTTTTCCACAATTGCCTCAAGAATTGGCACCCTGTGCAGCAACCTTAATTAATCTGTAAGCATGAAGGACATTTATGGCCGCCATAACTTACAACTGGTTAGGGCAAATGCCACATCCAACCTAACCTGGTTAATGCCCCGATCTTATTGATTTGTTGAATGTCTGTGTGTAGATGTTATTATAATATATTCCGTTCAATTATTATTATTAGAACGTTATATTGTACATGTGCTGATTATAGGTATACGTTTCATTCATTGCTTATTACAGTGTTTCCTGTTTACACCACTTGAAATTCTATATCTTTATCGAAGAGAATTTTTTATTTACTTGTAAAATTTTATGCAACTTGAAGTACACAGTCAGCAATAGATGCATAGCTATTAACACCTTGCACATGAAACTAGCGATTATTATGTTTACAAGATAGGTCATTTTCATGCACGATGCTATTACAACTACTTAAAACTGAGACAACGTCTTTCAGTGTTGAAAGTGCACAATAATACTGACTCGACGATGCACCTGGGTTGCTTGAGAATTGAATGTTATACGCGGCATCCGAAGTTTCACACGCGACTGACATGCAGAAACGATCCTGATGGTTAGCTGTTTCAAAAAAGATAATTATGATTTTAAAATCTCAGAGAAGTGGGGGGGGGGGGGGGGGGGGGGGGTATATAATGGGGAAAGCTGCTAAAATCAGGAAGCTGAATGTCAGCTAAAATTCCATATAATTACAGTGATAGGGTAATGGTGATGTCAGCAAGAACTTATAATGTACATTTACGAAATTGCAGGCCTCAAGTCTTTTGTAGTACATACGTCCACACATACCTACTACTACTACTAATAAAAAAATAAAATAAAAAAATAATAATAGCACTTATGCAATCAACGTCCCTACAGGGTTCATCTCTTTGTATCACTGAGCAGGATAAAACGTGGTTGCCTTGTACATTTCAATTTGGTCATAAATGTTCCTTTCCGTCTCATCGTAGAATTGGTTGCACTGTTCCTGGTGCAGTGAAGGTGTAACGGCTTCTTCATTTCATGCAGTGAGGGTAAAAATGATTTGAAACGCCCTATCTTAGCATTGCCATTTAAACACTTACGTCTGGAACTCCGCGTGTAGGTCGTGTAGCTAGTTATTATAATTACGCACAGAAGAGCTGTGCAACAGGTCAATACCCCCAGGACACCAGTAATGATTATGGGAACCAGAGAGCAAGAACTGCTGCCTTCTAACCGGAATACAAATCCACACTCAGTTAAAATTGCTGCAATCTGAAGCATCGATGCTACCTTTCTCGTCGTGTCCGTCAATAACTTGGTAGTTGGTCATATTTTGTCAAGAACACAAATACATTTATAGTTATACATATATGTAAAACTTCTTACCCGAGCCAATGAGGACACTGGTTCTAGCAGTGCCAACCAAGGTCTCGACAAGAACTGTGAGAACGTCTGCATCTGTTAACGTTACTGCCATCTCACGTGATACGTCAATTAAAGTTGGGTATGAATCGTTGCATACTAACATGCGCTTGGTTTCATTGTTTTTCAACAGATAATAAACAGCTCTTTGAAGGGGGCATATCCATGGAGGCTGTTAAAGGATAAATGATAACACACCCTTTCAGTACCTTTCGGTTAGCCGTCATTAATTTAGTCACCAGCAACCTTTAATATTGCTAGTAGCAACCTTCGGTTTCCCTTCGGTTCCAAATACTGTTTCACTTCAAGAGCTGTCCCGTCAAGCGGCCAAACTGGAACTAAAGGATAAGATTGCAATCGCAATGCAGCCATGTATATTCAGTGCAGGAGCATACCGGTGGGAAATATTCCTTCTACGCCCGCACGTTCGCTTTCTCCAAGAGCATTGCTGGCACTGACATAAATCATAAGTTTGTCGCAGTTGCCATCAGATATTGATTTTGTAATTATAAACATATGGAGATCGGCTTGCAAAACTGATTCATTGTTGTGGAAATCGTCGCAGTTGCGAACAAAATCCTCGGAAATGTCCACTAGGTGACATGAAGACGCGTTGGGGGCTGAGATGGTCCACAGCTTCCATTTAAGACTGACGGTGCTGAAAACCCTCACTGTGTAATAGAGAATACCAGCAACCGATGTCTGAGCGAACGGTGCCTTCCAAGTTATGCGGAGTGCTGTGGTATTGAATTGGGACACCACGGGGTATGGAGGCAATGGCCGGGCTGGTGTAAGCATGTATGCATGACATTGAGGTATATATTTCATATACGGTAATTAGTTTGCAATGGCCAGAAGGCATTGCTTACCGGCAATCCACAGGTATGCTATAGACGAGCCTGCGCCATGATATTGATCTAAAACACACCGAACACTTGTACCGTTAAACTGCAAAGTTGCAATGATAACGATGGTCACAACGTGCACATCATTCGGCTGATCGGAAATAGTTATGGTGATCCCTGGTATGTCACCTGGCACTGTCGGGGAGCCATTAATATAAACGTAGTAGTCCCAAGCAGACTGTACAACACAGGTAAAGGAGGCCTCATCATTTGGCAAGGCCATTTGTGAAGAGGGATCTTGGAGGATTTCTGATGCGGGCAGGAGTATATATAATTGTTTTATGCGCAAACTAACTACCGAAGAACATAATTAGAACTTACCACTATTGCCGAAACAGACGGCAGTAGATATGAGCACGGCGCGGAGGAAACCAACTTGTTTGCTTGACGCTGCCATCTGCTCGTGAGAAATAACCGGTCGGAGCTTAAATACCGTATATCAAATTATACATGTACAAAATAGATTGAAAATTTAAAATTAAACTCATATCAAATTATACATGTACAAAATAGATTGAAATTTTAAAATTAAACTCTCAGCAGAATGGATTAGGGTGAGCAAAAAAAAACAGAGAAGCCGAATAGTGAATAGGAATACAAGAAAGGATCTGAACAGGGTAGCTGTAATAAAGACATGTGGTACAGAGGTTGTAATTCAATTTTGCATGCCAGTCACCCAACAACCAAAATAGTTCAGCCCATCCACTCTCCCCCCCCCCCCCCCCCCCACACACACACCACCACCACCACCATTTTAGAGCTGAAATAAATTATTCTTCTTAATTGTTTTGGTTCTCTTCAACAATTCATGTATATTTTCAAAAAAAGTACAATGGGACAGTGTCCAGCAAAATCACCCTTCTGGGTAGTTTTTAAAGTTTTTTAGATTTTATTTTACTGCAAAAACCCTCCAACAAGTCATTATTATGGATCCAAAATTATCCGTCATAACGTTATAAGGCACTGAATTTATAATCAGCCATACCTTTTTAATACAAGCATTAGTTTTCATTCGGTTGTCTCAAAATTCCAAAAAATATTACACTGTTCCATATACTTGTGTACTCTTCAAAAAACCTCAGTGATTCAAAATTGTGAATTTTAATAACTCGCAACTGAGGCATTTTTTCCAACCAGTTTGTGCACTTGGTATTTTAAAACTCATTTGTACAGAGTATAACAGCCATAACAAAGACTACACGCTAATCCAAGAACAACACACAAAGTACATTTTTACATGGCATGAGTCCAAATATCCCAAAATGGAGATATGTATATAGACCTACCCCTACACAAGGTGCTACTGATTAACATATCTATGATGTCAGATGACCAGCTGTTTCAAGTGGTGTGTTGCTATGATATTTTAACTTCAACCCATAGTTTATATCACAATGAATTAGACCCGTTTGTACCTTCTAATACAGGATGTTAGTGTAGAACTCCAGGAAGAAATGGATGATGGAAGAAGATTATTGTATCTGTAACTGTCACAATGCCATATCTTCTAGAGGCAGGGTTCCATCCACAGAAAATATATTACCTGCAAAGTATGGTACACTGGGACCGTGTGAATCGGGGGCTTGCCTATTTGTGCCGCCTGCGATTGGCTAAGTACACGCGCTTGTTGTTAGCATACAGACTCTGCCAGCCGCGTCGGTAATTGTCATTTATCCAGATATCAAAATACATAAGGCCACTCCAAGTGTTAATCCTGTTTCTCATCGCACGCCCGCGTCTATTATTGAAAACAGCCGATTTTCAGAAACCGCGTCACTGCGCATGCGTAATGAGTCTAACCTTTCAAAATGGAAATTGCATCGTTTTGTGTGTTTCTACCAACAGCCTTATCGTTCCGTTGATTATTTCGGCAGAAAATGTGGCTGAACGTACTGTAGAACAATATTTTGTATCAACAGTGCGAAAATATTTGCAAAGCGGCAGTGGAGACCGGCTGAAAAGTTCTTTGAGGGGCACTTCTTGGACGTTCAATAGAGGCACTCGACAACATAGAGCTGAATGTTCTACTGCGTATTACAGCAAACATGTTTGGCGGATTTCTCAGATACGATGTAGATACAATGTGTGCTATCACCGCAACCGCTAGCGTTGCCGTCTGTAGAAATGTGTTTGATTTACTGATGGTCAGTCTAGCCAGATGTATTCATGTTATCCCAAAAAGCTAGAGCTAGTTAAAATAGGAAGGATGAACTCTTTAATGACCTTGCTGACTTTCTTCAGGTTAATAAGCTGGTTGGTAAGGAAGAGTCATCTTTAAATTTCGTAAGTGTTTTGTGTAATTGCACGTTGACTATCAGGATACAATGACAGCACGGTTTTGTCCAATTCCATCAACTTTTGAATCATTTTGTGGTTATAATTTACAAGAGAAGTCCAAGCATGCAAAAAGGAAAGTAAATAATTTGTGCAGCCTGTCACTTCATGCAATTTCATCTTCCATGTTCGACATTTTACAGGGAAAATATTGGAAGAGTGAGCCATGGTCAAAATATTTCATTGAAGTTCAGTCACTTGCTTGTAGCATATTGCAGTATGCAGATTATCTAGACAATCTAAGTTAAAATAGTAAAATTAATCAAACATTGCCAATCCCTGTAAGGGATATATCAGAATATATGCAAATTAAATACATTGTTTCAACAGTATCTGTATTTCCTTTATTTTTGCAGTTATACAGTATTTTTTTAAACATGAATAAATATGAATATTTATCTTTAAATGATCTGTGTCCAGATGAACCACGAAATAGATATCGCCTGCAAAAAAAAAAGTTTAGAGTTTCCCACAATATTAAGTTCACATACACCTGAAAACAATAAAAGTAATTTGGCGAATATCAGCAGCTGAAAGTATGTCAGATGCAGTTTTTCGTAGTCAACATGTTGTTCATCTCATTGAAAATAAAAGATACCGCAATTGAATCTTCATCACCCGGTCGTCATGTGACTCAACTTTCTTCTATTCTCAGTAGCTTTCAGCAGGAGAAAAGATTGTATTATTGTATACTGATGGAGGGCCTGATCACCGTGTCACGTTTCTATCACGTTTTCCTGTAGAGAGTCTGTTGAAAAGCTATACTGCAAGGATTGGCAGGCGTTGAAGAGTGTGTATATTCCTTTTGCATGCATACGAAAATTTGGGTGCGGACAAATATTACTTCTAACGTATGCACAAATTAAATTGCTTCGTACAACTTTATGACGCTCATGCGCAGAATCTTGCACATCGAGATTAGATTTGAAATTTGTGTCCCTCGCGACTCTTTTTATATGAACTGGACTGGCTATATATTTTGAGACGAAGCGATCGAAAGCAATCCACAGGTTTTATACACCAACGGATATACCGAAAGAATAAGGCGAGTTGTATTCTATCTGACTATATTTTAAGTCAAGTTTCATGCAGCACGGTAGGATATTGAAAGCGCATTTATTAGGATCATGGCGGCGGACCTTTATTCAGAGAATGTCTTCGTAAGTGTCAATTTTAAGCATTAAAACATAAGCTACTGCTTCGTGCGGTGCTGGTGGGACCTTGTCTCAGAACCTGTTGGGATTTGCAGGGTCGCACGTACATATGTCTCTAGTCATATAGGGACCGCTGAGATTGCGACCTGTTTGCACTGCCTTCAGCATAGCCAGCATCATTCATCGTCCGTAAGCACTTTTGGGTGTGTTACAAATTAAGCCCCCGTACATCCACTGCGAGCTACTTTGGTGTGACTTTGAACTATTCAGTTCGTACCTACACGTTTGTGGTACTTATTGGGCCACGACACTGGTTATCTCGCTGTTGCTTCCCAAGCAGTTGCCCAGCACCGCCTGTGTCGTCGATGCAGAGCATTGCCCGGCGCCTGTACAGTCAGAATCGCTTCAACAGTTCGCAATTCTCATACACTGTATAGGATTGCGTTTGCTAGCTTAATAAAACAATTAACAGCAATGAAAGACATTCTCAACCTTTGTATTGTCTAATTATTCTAAAAATGAATTCACTGGTTTGAGTAAATGTACATGCATGAATGGTCATAGTTATTTTTTTCTACCCAGCCCTAAGGACAGTGCTAGATTCGGACTGCTTGAAGTGAGGGTTGATACATCCTAGTCTTAGCGTTGGGGCCATTTTTATTTTTTTATTTATTTTTGGAAATCTCGCTGCGGCAGTAGTTGCGTAATACGGAAGATAATCAAACAACTGTAGCAGTTTTGACATATATTTATATACTTTGTGTGGGAAAATGTGGCAGGTATTGAAATGTTAAAGCATAGATATTAAAGTGGCATGCAGGTATCAATTGTGTACCTTGTATATAATTATGTTTTCGTGTGAAAAGTCACGTTATAGCAAAGTTAAGGTTGATAGCAGAGAAATCGCATCGTTTTCAGCTTACTATACATTGCCTTTCGGATCAATTTTATATTTCAACTTTGTGCATGCATAATTATATATTTATAATTTACGGTATCCATTTGCCCGGCCATCTCACGAACATGACAGGCCAGTATATTAGTTTCCTAGCACTTCTCGTCGCTGCTGCCGTCTGTGTCAGCAACGGTGGTAAGCTCCTGTTGTATTTGTAGTAATAACATACGATTAGTTTGCACGTTATTATCGTGCGCGCAGCAGAAATCCTCCAAGATCCTTCTTCACAAGTGGTCTTACCAAACGATAAGGCCACCTTTATCTGTAAAGTGCAGACCGATGGGGACTACTACGTTTATATAAATGGCTACCCGACAACGCCAGAGGAGGTTGCACCGGCGATCACCATAAAAATTTTTGACCTGCCGGATGATGCACACGTTGTGACCATCGATATCATCGCAACATTGAACTTCAACGGCACAAGTGTTCGGTTTGTTTTGGACCAGGACCGCGACGTAGGTTCGACTGTGGCACACCTATGGATTGCCGGTTAGCGTGCATTGCCCTCTGACAGCTTAGGTTGTATATATTAATGCTTGCATGTTTTATATTACACCAGCCCGGCCATTGCCTCCATACCCCGTGGTGTCCCAATTCAATACCACAGCACTCCAAATATCTTGGAAGGCACCGTTCGCTCAGACATCGGTTGCTGGTATTCTCTATTACACAGTGAGGGTTTTCAGCACCGTCAGTCTTAAATGGAAGCTGTGGACCATCTCAGCCTCCCCATCAAACACGTCCTCGTGTCACCTAGTGGACATTTCCGAGGACGCTATCCACAACTGTGGTGTACTACACAATAACGAATTTGGGTTGCAGGATCTCCAAACGTTTTTTATTACAAAATCGATACCTGATGACAGCTGCGACAAATTTATTTTTTACGTCAGTGCCAGCAATGCTCTTGGAGAGAGCGAACGTGCGGGCGTAGAAGGAATATTTCCCACCGGTATGCTCCTGCACTGATGGTACACAGTTGCATTAGATCATCAATATCTTATTCATGCACATACACTATTTAAGTTCCAGTTTGGCCGCGTGATGACACTGCTCTTGAAGTGAGGCAGTATTTGGAACCGAATGGAAACCGAAGGTTACTACTAACAATAAAGGTGCTGCATATATGACTAATCGACGCTAGCAGATACTGAAGGTGGTTTTCTATCATTTACCCATTAACAGCCTCCATATATATGTCCTTTTCAAAGGGCTGTTTATCATGTGTTGAAAAACAATGACACCAGCAACATTTTTGTGTGCAACGATTCATGCCCAACGTTAATTGATGTATCACGTGAGTTAGCCGCAAAAGATGCAGACGTTCTTACTGTTCTGGTCGAGACCAAAGTTGGCACTGCTAGAACTAGCGTCCTCATCGGCTCTGGTAAGAATTTGTACGTGCATGTATTAATACAACAAATTATATATGGAGAGCTGCCAGCCTTTTTTTCCCCTCCAGTATCTACCTACCACGAGGAGAAAGGTAACGTGCTTTATACAATTGGTACAAATTTTGAGACCATATTATATGTTATTGTGCCTGGATTTAAATGTATTTCGTTATAGAAGGCCCAAGTTCATGCTCGAGAGTTCCCATAATCATTACTGGTGTCCTAGGGGTATTAACCTGTTGCACAGCTCTTCTGTGCATAATAACTACCTACACGACCTACACGTGGAGATCCAGGCGTAAGTGTTTAAATGGCAATGCTAAGATAGGGCGTTTCAAATCATGTTTGCCCTCACTGCATGAAATGAAGAAGCCGTTACACCTTCACTGCACCAGGAACAATGCAACCAATTCTACGATGAGACGGAAAGGAACATTTATGACCAAATCGAAATGTACAAGTCAGCCACCTCTCCTCCAATTAGCTTGAACGATGCGCTGCGGTTAACATAATTTTTTTAAAAAAAGTTTTCAGTCCAGTCAGCAATTGGTCTCCTTTCATTTGTTTCATGCATGGACACTTACATCCCATTATGATGTAAATCAACATCAACAAGAAACTCATTTCGCAAACATTTGTATTTTTCTTAAGGCGTGTATACATGCAATACAGATGTACATGTGTGGACTTAATCTCATAAGTTCTTGCAATTATATCTCAATCACGTGCATATCTCACACATAAGTACATATATTTAGATTTGAATATAACACTTATAAAAGTAATTAAGGGTTGCATGAAAACGTTTTATGAATCCCTTAACAATTTGTCAGTATACATGCCGCGTGACCTTCAAAGTCCAATACTTCAAGTAGTTGAATACGTTTATGAATAGGTAGATATGAGTACTGAGTAAAAACACACTGATTCAAGACCAAAGCAGTGCATCAACTAAACTTACTTGTGAGCAAATAAGCGTACCGTTTATCAGTGTTATCTACGAGCGGCCGAGTGCACAACTTCTCGTAGTACAAAATCACCTGGACGTTCCCAAAGCACCAGTTTTCCCCTGCATAAAGATTTCTTTGTCAACTGACACCCAGTAGAATACAACGTTCGAAAAGCAGTTTTAAATGACACAACAGCTAGAAAACCTTTTAGCATGTGCATGCATTCATTCCCCCTCGCTTTCATCCCTATACAGCTTCCTTTTCTCTCAGCTCTCTCCTTCCCCTCGTTGTGTGTACTAATAGTGTATAATAATATTATACAATGTAGCACAACACAATGCTAAAACTGATTTTAAAAAGTTCCATTTCACAATTATATAGCCCAACATCTATGACGAGAAGGCTAATCCCACCTATGAATTTGATTCATGGGTTTGAAAAAATCTCCCATAAATCGGGTAAGAGCCCTCTGGTAGCTGTCTAAATTATATTGAAACCACAGCATTTATGTGGTACATATATTAGTCATTTCCACCAGTGCATGATCACAATTGTGCATGCTCTGACTCAAAGCCCATAGGCATTGATTTGAGCTGTGCTCAGAGGATGACTGCTGGGGGGACATGGTGGCAGAGGAGTGCTCCATAACCAGCTGCCCTATTTGATACTGTCCACTGCAGATTTAGGAGGGGAGTTGTTGATAGTCTGGTACAAGTCCACAAGGGGAGGAGATTAAGACAGTGATGTCACTATGATGACATTGAGCGCCGGGTAATTGGGCGGTGGATGTATCGGGTGGATGTATAAGTGGATGTATGAGTGGAGATGGCAGAATGTTTGTGGCGTTTAGCCCTAGAAAATTTTTTATTCTATTTGCAGGTTTCTAGGGATAATAGCTGACTGTGTTATTCTATACGTACTGCGTGATTATTACTCAATGCTGAACATATAAATAGACTATAATCTCATTTCAGTTAAGCCACTTGCACTCTAAAAACATAAATTATACTAGCGTCCACCTCTATTTTATTCTATCACATAGAACAAAGCTACAAATTTTTACCATTTATGTATCCCCATAATTGCGCTGCCTTAGTTCCGCTTCAGCTTCCGCTTCAGCTTCCGCTCTTAACATTTGTGTTTGGGATTCAATCTGTAGTGTGATGCTGTATACAATTTCTGTGCACTGGATGTCTCAAAGACACGTGGTTTTCACGATGTTCTAAGTTAAAGTTTTTTTAATCTTTTTAAAATTCTATTTCAGAGTTTCTAGGGATAGGACATATGTAGTATTATCAATATTAATCACAGCAAAAAAAAAAAGACGCAAATCATATTATGATTTCAAAAGTGATCTGTTTTTTCATATCTGTATCAAAACTGTTATCATTTTGGTACAGATATGAAAAAACTTATTTGCGTCTTTTTTTGCTGTGTAATGCAGCGGCTATAGCTCCATGGAAACCAAAAAGGTATATGTCGTTAGTTTATTGTAGTCATCGTTTGTTATTGTACTACAGACAGCAGCCACCAGTAACTCGTCGTGTTTCCTGGTATGCTTTCAAGCCCCCCAGCCCCCCCCCCCCCCCCCCCCCTCCGCCCCCCACCCATCCCTCCCATTTTATTAACAGAACCTTGTACTCTTTGTGGCCACACTCCTAGGGAAACACACAGAATGATTCTTAATGCATTACGGTTATAAATATACATCATTGAATTGGCGTACCATATTCAATATTTTCAGGGTATGCTCTCTGAATCATGTATTGGAGAAACCCAACCTTTGTTGCCAAGCAACCTGAGAAAACGAGTAACTATTTGTAGTATTGTTTGTATACATCTACACGTGTGTTTGTGTGCATACAAATTACCTGTATGTGTATGTGTATGTGTATGTGTGTATACGTGTGCTTGTGTGCATGTGTGTGTGCATGAGGGCGTGTCTGTAAAGAGCAAGTGAACACTCATTTGATACATGCAGAGTATACGTATTAGAGCAGGACAAACGAAGGTAATATGAACACAGAGTCCGAGAAGTTGAGCATGGTTGCTTTTCACCTCTTGTATTTTCAACCTCTAGTGGTCTTGGTCTCACTGCAACGGTCGTGTACAAAAGAATTGCTTCCTTAATAGCAGCAACCTTACAGTCTTACCTTGTTCCGGCTCCGTTGCAAATTGAGCTTCTCATTATTGCGTTCTGCAATAGTTTGTCTCCGAGGCTCGCGATCCTCATACCATCGACCATCAACAGCAAATCTTGAGAGTCCAATTGACCTCATGTGCTCATCCTAAGTTCTCCGTTTATCTGCATTTTCACTGTGTGTGTATCCTATTGTGTTATATTACGTATGTGTGTTTTTTCACTGTATCATTTGTATTCTCTTGGAAAGAGTATACGTATTTATCTCGTGAATGCTCTCCTTCCCTAAAACATATTGTGCTATCATGAACAGTGTGATGCAAGGTTCGTTATTTTTAACACTAAACCGCGTTGAAGATAATACACAACGCCTACACTGTTCTTAAAATAAAATAAAAGCCTGCTTTGCTTTGGCTTTATGCCTCTGAAATGTCGTTACCCTGCCAAGAACAACACATGCAGCCAATATTTTTGAAGTGTTATTCAAATGTGTGCATCATACCTTATGTGACCTCCTCATACATTACTGTAAGTTTATTAAGTATCGTAATGTAAGTGTATATAAGAATGCATGATATCAAGGCATGCACTTTAACACTGAACACCTGCAGTCCAACTACAGTAAAGTACAATGCAATGTTTATTTTTAGGACTCATCAGGGGGAAACAATATTCAGGAAGCCAGAACATGCAAGAATGGGGGAGATACTATCTTTCGTCAAAACATACTTCAGGATATTGTGGTGGAGACTTGATGTCTGACTCATCTTGGCACTCACCTTTAAGGGGGCTGAGAACACAACCTCAGCTGACATCCTCATACCATTGGTGCATGGGTAAGCCTGCAGCTCTGGGCCTGTGCCACACAAGTGTCAAATCCTGTTGTATTATCAGCAATGGGGTTGACAGCCGCCACTGAACTTTTGACGTATGACAACAGAGAGCTGGGATGGTTGTGTGTGTGTGTATGTGTGTGTGTGTGTGTGTGTGTGTGGGAGGGAGGGAGGGAAGCCCAAACATGCACATTGGGACAGTCTGAAGGCCTGGGGACCATATGAGTATAATCTCTGAATAAAACGAACACAATTCTGAGTGAGGTAATTTATACAAAGGTATCAAGGTAATGGATCTAATAGGAGGAGTGTAGGTGAAGGTGAATCCACTGTAGGCCTGTGAAAGTGAATCCACTGAGGGCCTGTGAAGGTGAATCCTCTAAAGGCCTGTGGCTTTGTACTTAGTAATGGTGGCTGTTCCTAGAACTACAAGAGGGAGGAGCATAGTTACTGGAATTATCCTGGCATTAATTTATTTCCTGGCATTAATTTATTTCCTGGCATTAATTTATTTCCTGGCATTAATTTATTTCCTGGCATTAATTTCCTGGTATTAATTTCCACAATAATACAAAAAAGCACCAATTGCCAATATTTGCCAACTGGCTTGGCGTTTAACTTTATGGGCATCCATGCATGCAGTTGTGATATATGTATGTGTGTATGCATGTATTTATGTATGTATGTGTGCATGTATGTATGTATGTATGCATGTATGTATGTATGTATGTATGTATGTATGTATGTATGTATGTATGTATGTATGTATGTATGTATGTATGTATGTATGTATGTATGTATGTATGTATGTATGTATGTATGTATGTATGTATGTATGTATGTATGTATGTATGTATGTATGTATGTATGTATGTATGTATGTATGTATGTATGTATGTATGTATGTATGTATGTATGTATGTATGTATGTATGTATGTATGTATGTATGTATGTATGTATGTATGTATGTATGTATGTATGTATGTATGTGTGTATGTGTGTATGTATTTATGCATGCGTGTATGTATGTATGTATGCATGTATGCATGTATGCATGTATGCATGGATGTATGCATGGATGTATGTATGTATGGATGTATGGATGTATGGATGTATGTATGCATGCATGCATGCATGCATGTATGCACGCAATCACGTACGTACGTACGTACGTATGTATGTACGTACGTACGTACGTATGTATGTACGTATGTACGTATGTACGTATGTACGTATGTACGTATGTATGTATGTACGTACGTACGTACGTACGTACATGCGTTACGTATGTATGTATGTATGTATGTATGTACGTACGTACGTACGTACGTACGTACGTATGTATGTATGTATGTATGTATGTATGTATGTATGTATGTATGTATGTATGTATGTATGTATGTATGTATGTATGTATGTATGTATGTATGTATGTATGTATGTATGTATGTATGTATGTATGTATGTATGTATGTATGTATGTATGTATGTATGTATGTATGTATGTATGTATGTATGTATGTATGTATGTATGTATGTATGTATGTATGTATGTATGTATGTATGTATGTATGTATGTATGTATGCATGTATGCATGTATGCATGTATGCATGTATGTATGTATGTATGTATGTATGTATGTATGTATGTATGTATGTATGTATGTATGTATGTATGTATGTATGTATGTATGTATGTATGTATGTATGTATGTATGTATGTATGTATGTATGTATGTATGTATGTATGTATGTATGTATGTATGTATGTATGTATGTATGTATGTATGTATGTATGTATGTATGTATGTATGTATGTATGTATGTATGTATGTATGTATGTATGTATGTATGTATGTATGTATGTATGTATGTATGTATGTATGTGTCATTTGAACTAGGAAGAGAGTTGTGAGCATATTCATATTTTTATTATAGAGGCATTGATTTGTGCCAATGTTTTTGACATTCAAAACAACAGAACAAATAACACTGAAAGTACTGCAATAAAGGATGACGTTGGAACCATTTCATTATCCGGTGATGAGAGTGTAGTTACTGTGTGAGAGTAAACCAAAGGATTTCATGATACTGGCACTACACACATATCTAGTTACCTGCTAGTGTTGGCAAATAATCAGTTGGAAAGCGATCTTGTGTTTTGATTTTTAAAAGCACCTTCAGTGAACCTACAGCAGGGCTTGTACAGTTTGCTGTGGCCATGTTCACTGCCTCAGCTGAGCAGTAGTACCACACGTCTGGCTGCAGGCCCTGCAGTGTGACACTTGCCATGCCATCACTTGAGGTAGAAACATTGAATATGGAATAGTTTAGCAGACTGCTGCTAGTGTCACAACACACAAGACAGTGCTGGATCTGGTGTCGTTGAAATGAACAACCAATTTCAACAGCACTTGAGCTATTTCTGATTATTTGAACCTTGCTGATTCCCAGATCAGTCGAATATTCTGGGTTTTGTTCAAATAGAGGGATCAGAATGACCAGATGCTTTTAGTGTATTTTCAAACCAAATTTCTCACATACCAACAAGGCTGAATCCTTTTGCAGTGAGAACCCCTTGCTTTGAGAAGGATGATATTGTGACCTTGTGGTTGTTAGTCCGAAGGGTAGCAAGCTGCAGTACAGAGGTGCAAAGAGCTGCACTGCACACCTGAAGTCCATGGCTTGCAGTGCTATTACCTTCTGCAGCTGCTACAGTCAACTCATAGCTGGAAGTAGTTTGTAGCTGTGCATAACGAGTAGTACAATTAACATATTCAAATGAAATCATACCAACACTCGATAGATCCTGACTTACTGCATTATTCCATGCAATTTCCAGTTGAGCACAATTGTAGTTAATGTCTACCCTTGTTGTTGCAACAATGCTCTCTGATATGTTGAACACTGCAGTGAGTGGTAACAATGCGACCTTTTAATCGTAAGATATATATATATTTCAAATCCATTCACACGTACATCTGTGTGTGGTTTGTTTCATTCCAGCACAATTGGCTACAGTGATGGTGATGTCATATAGTACATTTCCAGCCACTTTTACAGCGTGCATGCGACTGTTACTATCCAATGGAAAACTTAATGAGGAGTTGAAGCCCTGGATTGTAATGAGTTGGTCAGTCGGAAGGCCACCAGTTGTAGATGTGTTCCATTGGACGATAAGGTGAGTACCATTTAGATCTACACCAGTTATGGATGGAGCATCTGGAACACCTGCAAAAAGCCAACACAAAGGTAATTTTTATTGAGGTACTCTGCAAATAGTGAATTGCCTCACGTGGCACAGTTATGACGCTCTGGCCAACCACATATGGGGTTGCCGTTTCAATGCATGTGACCATTACTCCGTCAATGCTGGCGTCACCAACTATAGTCAGTACCGATTGCTGGCATGACGTAACTCCTTGCGTGCAGTCTTCCACCCTTGCACTTATGTGGTTTCCGCACGCTGTTTGTGACGCATTCCACGCGACAATTGTGTTGTTCTTGCACAGAGTGCGTGGAGAGCTGAAACTCCACGTCACACTTGTGGCCATGTTATTGACTCTGCAGAAGCATCTTGTAGAATTGCCCGGGCACAATGACATGCTGCAAGAGAACAGAGGCACACTGCCTGCATGTCAAGCAGTGTGAAGTTATGGTGTGAGTGTGAAGTTATGATGTCAGTGGGAGTTATGGTGTCAGTGTGGAGTTAGGGTGTCAAGTGTGAAGTTATGGTGTCATGGTGTCTGTGTCTACACTTAATTTACACATTTATTCATGGATGTCGATTGCATAATCCAAATTCATTGATCTATTGCCAGAACAAAAACTGTTTAGGATCGATACCCGGCCTTACACAGACGCTAAGGTGGGGCTACACCCAATTACCCAACTACTATGGTATGGAGGAATAATGCGAGGTCTCTCAATAGGAATTCCAAATGCACTTGATATGCAGTTAATTAAGGCCATGCAAATTAATCATCAGTTTTCTCGTCCGCTATTTTAGATGCGGGGAGGTTGAGGCGGTAATTATTTATTTAAATTAATGTGGATTGTCGATTTTTAATGAATGCAATTATAAAGATAACAATGGAATTAGAGCAGGGAAATTCTATCTCTGTTAGTGAGGGTTTTATACTAAGGCATCAGTCGTTTATATTTTTAAACGCGGTTTATATTGGCTATGCATATCTTTCATGGTACGGCCACCTCTAGAACGATTGCAAAAAATTCCTCATCAACAACAAGGCGAGAATGAGCTCCGGTGTCACGCCTCTACTTGAACGACTTTCTATGCTTAGTATACATATATGGGACAGTGTCCAGCAAAATCTACCTTCTGGGTAGTTTTTCAAGTTTTCAAATTTTTCATTTTCCGTGAACTCCAAAGACTATCAAATGGTTCTTACGCATCCTAAATTGGACTATCCATCATAAATTAAAGTTATTAGGCACTCAATTTTTAATTAGCCATATAAATTTCAATGCGAGCGTTACTTTTCTTTTGCTTGTCCTGGAAAATTTGATAAAGTATCATAAGGGTGATTTTGTTGGACACTGTTACATATATAATTATATGGATCGCTCTATGGAAAAATGGGTCTTGTGGATTTATATAAAGAAAATCGATATATCTTCCAAAATATTAACACTATCGGATTCCTGTTTTTAACACAACATACCACACCATTACGATATGCGAAAATCCATTTTGGTGTCTTCCCCATGCGGAGGACCGACGTTATAAGGTCCGATACCCCATAGAGTTCAAAACGGTCACATCTTCAGGTTGGAGCGTCCAAATCGGTTCAAATTCGGTAGAAGGGTCCTGTCACTATTGATTTGTTCTGTTCGTTAATTTTTACTTTATCCGTTACGGAGATATAGCTGTGCAAAGTGCGTGCACGGTTTCCCGCTCGATTCGCGCCAGTCAATTAGACATTCAATGTATGGGAGCTAGGCGAGTGCCTAAATCACTGGCGCGAATCGAGCGGGAAACCGTGCATGCACTTCGCACAGCTATATCTCCGTAACGGATAAAATCAAATCAATAGCTACAGGACCCTTCTACGTACGTGCCGAATTTGAACCAATTTGGACGCTCTCGAAGATGTGGCCGTTTTGAACCATATGGAGTATCGGATCTTGTAACATCGGTACCCCGCATGTGTAAGACACCAAATTGGGTTTTCACATATTGTAATGGTGTGGTATGTTGTGTTAAAAATAGGGATCCGATAGCGTTGAGAACATCGATTTGATTTTTATGCTATATCAATCTACAAGACCCATTTTTCCACAGAACGTTTCATATCATATACATATACATCACGCACGCTTATAACTGCATGCATGCCAATTGAATCTCCATTTTAAAAGCCGAGAAGCTTCGTCGTTGTTCTAATGATGGTAGTGTAATTGCAGTAGTCTGATTCGTATCGCTATGTATATATGCGCAAACTGTGGAGTCGTCTGATATGTATAGACATGCAGGGAACACCATGGGATATGCTGCGTCATTGGATTTTGTTTGCAATTAAGGTATGAAGGTCTTTGTGACAGACTGTCTGTTCGTAGGGAGCAGTATAAACATTACAGGCTGCAGCATAATGACTGAAGCTATAGCGGCAACTGCATGTATATGGCTATATAGAACTTAAAAATTAACCGCTTGTTTTATACCATGCAGCGGAGGATGACAATGTATGCGTATTACATGCGCATGTATATACATTGGCACTGATGCCTTCACGCGACGGTTAACTATAAAGCAGGCGTGGTGACTCTACAGAGCTTCGGATGCCAACTTAATTGAGCCATAATAGTGCTTATAGTGATTCCAATTAGATGACGTCGGTTTATTGCCTGGAGCTATAGTCGTACATGATGCACTAATAGGAACGCGATAAACGTACCGCATACTGTATCTTTTTTATGACGCCGCCAGCTTTTTGCATGCATGCATAATATACTGATACACGACCTACTTTATATTAAAGCCAATATATTAAAGCCAATAATTACTAACTTGTGTTGCCTAGCAGTATGATTGCATGACTGCGCATCTAGCCATCGCTACATTTTGTTTTACTGAGTGTGAAATAATAGGAGGGAGGGAGGGAGGGAGGGAGGGAGGGAGGGAGGGAGGGAGGGAGGGAGGGAGGGAGGGAGGGAGGGAGGGAGGGAGGGAGGGAGGGAGGGAGGGAGGGAGGGAGGGAGGGAGGGAGGGAGGGAGGGAGGGAGGGAGGGAGGGAGGGAGGGAGGGAGGGAGGGAGGGAGGGAGGGAGGGAGGGAGGGAGGGAGGGAGGGAGGGAGGGAGGGAGGGAGGGAGGGAGGGAGGGAGGGAGGGAGGGAGGGAGGGAGGGAGGGAGGGAGGGAGGGAGGGAGGGAGGGTGGGCTCAGGGACGGAGGAGGGAGGGAGGGATGAGGGGAGGTGGGCTTTCAAACTAGTGCACTTCTTTTAAATGAACTTACGACAATTGGAAAATGTGGCCGGTGGACCGGCAAGTTGGTATGAACCTCCTGGATGTCTAAGGCAGCAGTCCTCCACACTTTTCAAATCGTCGTCCTGACCTCCCATACCCTCTGATGAGGTGAAGCAGTATACGTTGCTCGGCATCGCAACTATAATCGAGAGCGAGGAGATAGGTCGATTTTTTAATTGCGTGCGTAGACCGGTATATGCTTATGCATTCATGCACCGACAGCGCCCTCCCTCTACTCCTTACGGCTGACGTCGAGATAACAAACTAATAGCAGCACCGAGATCGCCGTGAACACTTTAGAGGGTACCAGAGGTATTGTAACTGCTAAGCAGCTCTCCATTAATGATTTTGGGCTGCAACTGCAACGATCGTTGTGTAAAACCACGCGCGCAAAACCGCATTTAAAACCCCGTGTTGTTGCCACTTACGTCACAACGCGTAAATTGCGCCTCTGATCTCATTCTTTGGCCAGGATTCTTTGACACACCTGTCTGTGTGGTTGGGCTGAAGAGGATGCGCGATGAGGGCGTTCTTTTTTTTATTAATTAAAGTTAGGTATTTTCCGAGCTCGAGCGCGTCTTTAAATTTGCCGCAAAGATTAAGACACGAATAGACTGACAAGCTAGAATCGAATGCACAAAGACACGTGAGGATTCAGGAAAGACACGCAAAGACACGTAAAGACACGCGTAATCAACAAATTAAGATGAGAATGGTCAATTATGGATGTGAGGAACTTATAAGTTATAGAACTAGAGTTTTTAAAGTCAAGGTTTGATTTATATACATATATTTGATATTGTCCAGCAAAATTGGGCTTCTGGGGTTATAATTTCTATCTTAACTCAGAGAAAATATATGTCTGCTCAATTGATTTATAAAACATACAATTTTTATAGGCCTGCGATAAAATTCATAACCCCAAGAAGCCCGATTTTGCGGACACTGTGCCATTTATAATATACACTAGAATTACCGACATCTGCACATTTTGATAGGTTTCTTGGCCTGTCGTCAAGAGTGATTAATCACTGTGTACGGAAAATAGAGACTGATGGGATATATAATCTTGATCTTATAGTTTTACTCTGCATATGTAAATTAAGACGTATATACGTTATGTTGGAACTATATATTGTTGCAGTCCAATTGGACACCATGCTATGAATACGGGTGTTCGTAAAGGCTAGTAGGTAATACAAATTGCTTAGTTCCGAATGCATGTGTCAAAACGGTGACTGGTTGTATTGCAGGAGGGCCACTAATGCATCTAGTTACTATGTTTCATCCCACGAAGAAAAAAATACTCACGTAAAAAGTAATAAAAACATTCTCTGTGAGAAAGTTGGTGGCATATACTGAGGATTGGAAGGCAGCAGTAGTGTGAAAAGAAAGGAAACAAGGGTCAAATAATAATGTAATAGTCCTATATTTTTCAGACATTATGTTTGTGTGCGAAATATAGGACTATTACAATTATACATTTTAAATAATCCTTATTATAAGGATCGATGGCCATTTTCATGCAGGGAAAATCAAGTGTTATAAAACTGTTATGGTCAGTAATTACTAAGGTAGTGAACGATCCTTATTTAAGGATGACATTAATTCTTAAGCTTAAGGTTGTGGATGTGCTATCAAATTCCTATTTCTACGCGTAAATAGCTTGCGGGCCTAAAATGTCTTTGTGATAATTCTAACGGGTAACAGCTCAGTGTTTCTGTGCAAATTTTATGAGTATACCTGCCATATAGTGAGCCGGCGTTTGTGTTTCTTTTATTCAGCATCCGCGTGTCTTCGTGCCTTCTGGCATGTCTTTGCATGTCTTTTGCGGTAAAAAGAAAATTAAGACATGCCCGTATCATGCCCGTATGTGTTGTTGAATTGGTCTGGCGATGTAGCATACCGATAAGCATGAAAAGTTGCCCCCCCCCCCCCCCCCCCGAAATACCAAGTGTTGAAGTGGAACCAATACCGCCACCATGGGTCATTTCCGCAAAATATTATCCGCGATGATTAAAATTAATAACGCGCTTATAAGCAATTGCATTCAATTT
Source organism: Eunapius fragilis (assembly GCA_963681505.1). Classification (NCBI taxonomy): domain Eukaryota; kingdom Metazoa; phylum Porifera; class Demospongiae; order Spongillida; family Spongillidae; genus Eunapius; species Eunapius fragilis. Next base: position 3,085,603 of record OY811978.1, on the reverse strand, counting down.
GGTTTATAGTATGAAAAGCTTTTGCTTCTGGCATCTGCACCAGAAACCATGCAACAAGTGCCAGCTGCTACGGTCGGGAGGGGTCCCCCCCCTCCTCCCAAACCTGGCTTAGCTTCGGAATACTCTACCCATTCATGTTCTTTCGGCGTTCTCATTGTCCTCATTCAAATCCCATCTAGTATGATGTGTATTGATTGCAAAGGCTGCATGTTAAAATGGAATATATAAGTTATTTAGGCTATTATTTCCTTTCAGTGTTTTTTTAATAAACTTGACAAACATTGAATCACACAAACCTAAATATACATTTGGCTGTACGGTTAGGTCTGCATGCCGCCTTTTTCACATAACCGCGTACACTGCAAATAGCGGTTAATATACAACAGTGTTATTCAGTTCATTTTTACTTTTAACTGTGTGTATGCATGTATTCCGCCAATGTCGTCTACATGCACGTCATCCCGGAGACATGCACAACTGAGAACGTGCTGTAGTTTATACTTTTTTTACGGAACGTAATTGACAAGAAATACTTGTACTAAATATTAAATATCAGTATACCCTTAAATTATATAAGGTCATAAATGACCGATTGGAAACACCTTTTTTATTTTTTTGTATGAACCCTGGTGTAATTACACAATTGCATGTAACCCTGGCCAGGATAAATCGATTCTAGTAGACATAAGTGCGAAAGGCAAATATTCTTACACAGCAGCGCCAATTGTTGATTGTCCTGGGGATTGAAGGTATGCTTTGAAGCTGAAACCAAATGCAAAGCAACACACTATATGAGGACAGTGCAAAGACAGCATCGGCCCCTCCCCAACTGTATCATTATACATATACTTTCTTTTTTAACACCGACGTATCGCTCCGGCTTAGGACCTAACCTGGCCATTTGACCAAATTAGCCAAGTGTGGACAGCATTTGGACATCGGTTAAATAGCCATGCTAGGTTAGTATATATACAGTTAATTGTAATTTTAAAACGTTGCATCTGTTATGGTACAGCAAGGGATGTATCACTGGTTTCTGATAACGCTGGTTGCAGTTTTTGTAGCACAGTGAGCATTGTTTCGTTGTGTTGTTCTAAAAATAACTTATAGGTTCCTCGTAATTTGAATATAAACACCCACATATTCAAAGTCCAATAACTATTTTTATTACATTAATCGTTTTGAAAAAAAAAAAGCATAGGTAAGCCATTAGAAAAATAATGCAAAATTTCGTACTTCCGTCCTTTAAGAAAGCAATGAAACACACATACATACATACATACATACATACATACATACATACATACATACATACATACATACATACATACATACATACATACATACATACATACATACATACATACATACATACATACATACATACATACATACATACATACATACATACATACATACATACATACATACATACATACATACATACATACATACATACATACATACATACATACATACATACATACATACATACATACATACATACATACATACATACATACATACATACATACATACATACATACATACACGCACGCATGCATGCACGCACGCATGCATACATACACACATACACACACATACACACATACACACATACACACATACACACACACACACGCACACACATACACACACACACACACGCACACACACACATACACAGACACACACACACACGCACACGCACACACATACACACACACGCACACACACGCACACACACAAACACACACACACACACACACATACATGAATACATAAAGTGAGGTCAAGGAGCAGGCGAGGGCTTTGGCATTTTGCCACATCAGAAAAATGCTGAGGCGGCAATACATTTCATTTCGGTTTTCAGAATTGGATGAATGGCCAGGGGCCTAGCAATTCTTGAGAACATTTCATTAGATATTGAGGTTGTTTTATCATCATGGATAATTTGATTGAAATGGAGTTTAGCATGGTGCACCCCTTATCAATAATTTTAATCTTTTGGGGGTTTTATATTCTGCAGGTGATGTACTTATGTCAGCCAATGTATAATATTTAATTTCAAGTTAATTGTGCTAGGTTTCCGGGCGGTCAGCACTGAGGTGTTGACATCCCCTATCCATCAGAAGCTGCTGTCCAATAAGATTGACAACCATCTTTTTAATCTGCTATTTGAGAACTCTTCTCCTGCAGAAAGAACCTGCCATCTCTCATTCTCCTCCCCCCAGATAGAGCACACCTTCTCTCAGTCTCCTCCCCCCATGCTGCTAAGCCACCACAACAAACTGAGAGACACTGGCTGAAACCTGTCAAAGGCCCACCTGAATGTTAAGGTGGAGGCAGGAAGTAACCTCACCCATGACCATAGCCACACTCGCCTTGCAGACGTCCTGGTACCTAACTGGTCTTTGGGTAAGCCAGCAGCCTTAGAAACGTCTGTGACATCACCCTCAACTGCAATGTTCTACTTGAAGCGGGACTAGCCGCAGGTCAGGCTGCCATAGCTACTGAGCAGAGGAAGCAGGAAGAAAATGACACCACATGCAAAGGAGTTTGAGTTTGCATCCCTGTATTCTCCAGTGTTGTTATACCAGGTATGAACAATAATTGTATATCATAGGCCAGCCGCCTTTATTGAGTGTTACCAGAATTTAAAACGTTAATTTAGTCTTCTTTTAAAAAAAAAACTGTCTTTGTCTTCCAATGGCTCAATGCTATCCAACGTAAAAAATTCTTCAGCATCCTTATATGAGTATCAGCATTCCTTAAAAATAAGAAAGAGTTTGAAATCTAAGGACAACCAGATGAGCCTCCATGGCTACGATCATCCTTATGAGGAAGTAGACTGGATCATAAGATAAATTTTTAATCTCAGTCATCTGTCAAGACCTTGTAGGGAAACTGAAGGCAAACAGGTAAGTGCTAAATCATTTCAAAAGTAAGGCAGTATAGCTACAGATATTTGTTTTGCCAATAATGCCAATGGTAGCCACTGAAGTCATAAATGTTATTAGGATCCGACAGACATTCGTATTTCATGACAGATTTTTCAAAGAATGATATCACTTCAATGTTTCATACTTAATAATAAAATCAATGTGCATCTGGCAGGTTGGGCCCTATAACCTGTACTCAAAGTTGTACTAAAGCCTGTAGATGGCCTTCGTTCCCGGTTAGATGCTGGTCAGAAATTTAGGGCTACCTTATAAGGAAATAAATGAATATTTAATTTTATTTCTCCCCCCTCAGGTTACTTAAGTGAAAGGACATAAAGGGGAACAAAAATCAGATGAGTTTGAGAGTTAGTCAGTTTCTAGTTAGGTTTTTGTTAGTTTTTAGTTAGATTAGCAGTATATAAAAGGCTGCGCACCCCCCTCCCTCACTCTCGGCACATGGCTGTGTACAATAATGTTTGGTTTGTTATGCTCAATAGTGCGGATGGCCTTACGCTAAGTTAGACGTAAAATATGTGCATCTGACTGAATGTACGACTTGTGAGGACAAGGCTCACTGGCACACATGTACATGCGCGAAAGAAGCAGATCCATATTGCCAAGTATTTCGGTGTTCATCCTAATGCAGTCCAAAACAAGATTTCTTCGTTAGGTCTGACTTATACCTTACAGTTTTCTAGGTATAAGAATTATGGGGGGCAGTATTAGATATTTTTAAAAAAATAATTAAAAAAACGAGGAGCAACAGTTGAGGATTTTAAGCAATTTTGGTTAGAGAATCCAGATGCAACTGACTCTGATCTATACGAAAAGTTTCCCGCAACTATCTATGTTTATAAGGTAGCTGTGTCATTTCGTGCTCCTCCAAAAATTTTGAAAACTAAAAAGTGTGGCATATGGCTTCACGGTACGCCTGATGCGGAAAAAGCTATATGGCGAGAGCTATAGCTACTCAGGTGGGCAAGCGGTTCTACAAGATATGCCATTAGACAGAGACTACAAGTTCTGGATGGACTAGGATCGGGAGCCTATTGTGGAACTGAACGAGGTCTCTCCTCAGTCTAAGCCTAACGCTAGCATTCTCAGAGACATAGTGGATATCTATCACATTACTGTACATCTATAAAGGGAGGGTCACTGGTGTGCCGACCAGAGGTTATCTTTATCACTTCAAACTATAGCCTGAGGGACTGCTACAGAGAGAACTGGACAGACGTGCCTGCGCTCGAGGCTAGATTTCACGTGTTTGAGTTTAAATATAAACATGGTACAGAAGAAAGCAAAATTGAGCAAGCCTTAGCTTTTAGCTCTATTTTAGAAATAATAGAAAACTTGTAATCATTCTACTATCACTGTTGCTGTAAATAATAAACAGCCTAATGGTACGTCTAGCTGTGTAGCGCTGGCCACAAACTCGCTCATGTTGTACTGCATACAGGTGAGGTAGAGATTCTTGCATGCTGGGACGAACGTACGGTTGGTGGGCTGTATTCCCGAGGTGTAAGTTGAGCCTCCGGTGAAATCTTGTACATAGTCCATGTCCTGAGTCCACTCCCACTCGTGACTAGCACTAGTCTGAGAGCCTGCATCAAACTTGAACCAGTGCTCCTTCTTAACTGAGACGAGGCCACTCGTGGGTATGTATATATGCCTGGCTGTGTAATACTAGTAATATTGATGCCAGCACTAGAGATGGGAACGCTAGGCAAGTCTACTCCTTGTTATACTGCAGCACTCTGGTTCAGAGGGACCTGAGTACCACTGATTTGTGTATTGTTTGGCAATTGAGCGCTGAGCCAAGAGTCATCTAGTACAGCAAACTGCTCGAACCAATCTGGTACCCAGGCAAACTGAGGGTTAATAGTGTTGTAGGGTGTCACGTTAGACCAGCCTGCAGTCACTATTCTATTCTGTGAGTCTTGAGGCATAGTTCCAGGCGTAGTCCCAGGAGTACTAGATCCTACATAGCCAGAGAGCCTAAAGCCAGAATAGAGTAAATTATCTTGGTGTTCAAATAGTATTATTCTCATCCAGAAAGAGCCTATCAATGTCCAGTCCGTGTTTGTAGTGAGTGTAGCTAGCATATTTTTAAATTTAACTCTCATTTTAACCTTTTGCTTAACTAAGGGAACACAGCCAGTCCAGTCCTGGATGACATCTGACAAGTTAGCTAGGTTACTGCCTGTGATCTGCATGGGTATCGCACCCACATCTTTGAGTGCGAATGCTGTCTGCTTGCCCGCAGTGATCACAGCCGGGGTACTGTAGTGAGGTACAGACACGTTTGCCCATACGACTTCCGAGCCAGACCCCCATGGAGGGTTGGCTACCGTGTCAACTCACCCCCTGAACAGACTTAGTTGCATTTGATATTCATTACCTTAACTTACATAGGTTTATTTTTTACGTTGCAACTGTCCTTAAGAAGCATTGACCTTAAATAAGTACCACTGTGGGCTAAAAGGAACAGCACACCAGTTACAACATCCTCCCTCCACATTGCTAGCACCAAAGGGAAGAGTGAATGATCGGACCGTATTTGCCAGTTGGATCGCAAGGACCAGATGCATCGGTACAGGACAATTAATTTACACTGGTGATGCAAATATTCTTTGGCCTGGTGAAAGTGCAAACATAAACACACACACATACAACTAATAATGATAATGATCCTTGGATTATGACTGAAATGCATACTGCCATTACCTAGACATCTGTCATGTATCTTGATTTGTGTCTTTCTATTGTGTCTGACATATAAGAGTTGTCCTTGATCTGACGGAACAAGTAAGAAATGTGTGTGCAACAGTATTCAAACACAGGACATGCAAAATATACAATTCCAAATACGAACATTGATGGTAAACTGCATTTAAAAAAACAAATACAACATTGACACCATGGTTCCATGTTCTCAGAACCAACTAACACATACATGGAGTTCTTTTTATTATTATTTCCTAAACTTTATTGATATCAATAATATTTCTAAATACAACTAAACATATCTTTAAGGGGTCGATGCATGGTCTCCTGCTACCTATGCCCGTCCGGATATATGCCCATGTCGGACATGCATTACACACCTCCCTCGGACAGTTAAAATTTTTCTTTTGCCTTTCTTTTGATTTTATTCATCACCTGTCACCACAGCCCGGGCTAGGGCCGGCATGGCATGAGTGGGAGGTGTTATCACACCATATCCCCAAATGTTGGAACTACCGTTCCAGCTTGGGACATTTCCCCCAAGGAGGAAGGTTAATAGAAATTAAAATTAAAATATGACAGCAAGTGGTATATATGCATGCAAGTGCTACACAAAGTTATACAAAAGTCTACACATCTTATCGAGTCTATATTCATGAGTGCAACAGTTTAAAACTAATAGTATTAGTTAGCAATCAAATTATAAACTGTAATGAGTTGTTTAGCACTGAAATAATTACATCAGAACCCTACACAAATGTGACCAAATATTCAAGATGGATGAACCTACCATGGTTCTTGGTTCTGGAATTAAGTTAAACACAAACTGTTTCACTAAATTATCTCGGTGGTGAGTTACAGTGGAGCCCCTCAAATGCAGACTCTGTTGAGACCCACCTCATGTGTCCTTCGTCATTGAGGTGTGTGCATTCCAGAGGTTCATAATGTACGTAAGCCAATAAAATTTCAATATTTCCGGGATTCCACAGCTTAGATTTTTTTTAAGGGCTTTAAAATTTTTTAATTAAAAGTGGTTTGAATATAGGCACATGTATATTAATTTATTGCTTACATCAGTTAGAAGAGGTTTTGGAGACTACAGTGCAAGTAGTGGAATAGGCAAACTGTAAGAGTTTCTGTACCTTTAGATTAGTACGGTCACTACAGTGGGCTGAAAATACAGCACGTTGTGGTACAAAATACATGGTACCTTTTATGGACACCCATAGGGAGGTACACCTTATATGGACACCCATAGGGAGGTACACCTTATATGGACACCCATAGGGAGATACACCTTATATGGACACCCATAGGGAGGTACACCTTATATGGACACCCATAGGGAGGTACACCTTATATGGACACCCATAGGGAGGTACACCTTATATGGACACCCATAGGGAGGTACACCTTATATGGACACCCATAGGGAGGTACACCTTATATGGACACCCATAGGGAGGTACACCTTATATGGACACCCATAGGGAGGTACATCTTATATGGACACCCATAGGGAGGTACACCTTATATGGTACACCCATAGGGAGGTACACCTTATATGGTACACCATATTAGAAAGCAATTGAAGTACACAGGACACACAAACATGTGCAGGGCACATTCAATCTGTGAAATACACACATGCACACATGCACACATGCACACACGCACACACATACACACACACACACACACACACACACACACACACACACACACACACACACACACACCGTTGCCATTGCTTACCGATGAAGAATTGTATGATACTTCCATCTCAAAGTGATCAGGCTTAGCATCCAAGGTCCCACATATGTGGGAGAAGGACGCCTTAATGTCGGCCACAGACCCTTTGGCCGAATACAGACTCGCGCACTGTTCGACAGAGCCATGACCGTGCAAGTGACCAGGAGGGTCGTGGGCAGGGTGCATATCAGCGTAGTCAAATCCGCTGCCCCAGCGACTGGGGTAGCTGCTGCAGACGTCGGGGGTAATGGTTCTGTGGTGGTGGTGGTGATATGGGGGGCTGTTTTGGCTGGGGGGCAAGTGGGGGGCGCTGAAGTCCTTGCGCAGGTCGCAGGAACTGTATGATGGAAGGTGGGATGGGGACCTGCTGGAGCAGTCTCCCTCACAACCCTTGCCCATCGACGGACAATAGTTGCTTGAGACCCTTAAAAAGAGAGGGAGGGAGGAGCCAAATGAGGTTAGGAGTTATTAAAGGAGAGGGAGGGAGGAGCCAAATGAGGTTAGGAGTTATTAAAGGAGAGGGAGGGAGGAGCCAAATGAGGTTAGGAGTTATTAAAAGAGAGGGAGGGAGGAGCCAAATGAGGTTAGGGGTTATTAAAAGAGGGAGGGATGAGGTTAGGAGTTATTAAAAGAGAGGGAGGGAGGAGCTAAATGAAGTAAGGAGTTATTAAAAGAGGGAGGGAGGAGCCAAATGAGGTTAGGAGTTATTAAAGGTCGTAATGTAAAAAGGTCTTGCGGGAAAACTTAACATGTACCCAGCTAAAATGCTATATAGGCACATAAAGGGATTCCACTTAATTGGGACATTGGTGTGTAAAAAACAAAAACTGCTCAATGCAGTGACTACCAACCTTAGCCTAGAATATATACACACTGTACAACGTCTAGGAAATGATTCTGTTCCGAGCCCAAATTCCAATTAAGTGGAATCCATTCTACAAACCTAATGCTCCATGTGTGCACATGTACAGGGTAATGTATTGGGTAATGTACAGGGTAATAATGTTGTATGTTTGTGTATGTGACTATGTGCATGTACACTACATATATATGTTTGGACTGCTATTATTCTAATTACAAGCCTGCTCTATTTCACAGCCACTGTGCTTCAACATAGTATACATCATCATTCATTTTCTATTAATCCTGTACACATTTGTACCCACATGTTGCATTACCGCTTAGTGCAGCACTGTGTGTGTGCATGTATGGAGTAGCTATGGCTATGCAGTGTGCATGTACGGGGTACATGTAACTATGCAGTATGTATGTATGGGTACATGTAACTATGCAGTATGTATGTATGGGTACATGTAACTATGCAGTATGTATGTATGTATGGGTACATGTAACTATGCAGTATGTATGTATGGGTACATGTAACTATGCAGTATGTATGTATGGGTACATGTAACTATGCAGTGTGCATGTATGGGTACATGTAACTATGCAGTGTGCATGTATGGGTACATGTAACTATGCAGTGTGCATGTATGGGTACATGTAACTATGCAGTATGTATGTATGGGGTACATGTAACTATGCAGTATGTATGTATGGGTACATGTAACTATGCAGTATGTATGTATGGGGTACATGTAACTATGCAGTGTGCATGTATGGGGTAGCTGTGGCTATGCAGTGTGCATGTATGGGATGTGTGTACACTTAACTCGTATGTGCATATGTGTGCACGTGATGCGTGGTTATGCATACAAGTTATGGTTCATGGAGGGTGGTGGGAGGGTGTGAAGAGGGGATGGAGGTGTGGAGAGGGGATGGAGGGTGTAAGAGGGGATGGAGGGTGTGAAGAGGGATGGAGGGTGTGAAGAGGGGATGGAGGGTGTGAAGAGATGGAGGGTGGGGAGAGGGGATGGAGGGTGTGAAGAGGGATGGAGGGTGTGAAGAGGGGATGAGGGTGTGAAGAGGGGATGGGGGTGTGAAGAGGGGATGGAGGGTGTGAAGAGATGGAGGGTGTGAAGACAGGATGGAGGGTGTTAAGAGGGGATGGAGGGTGTGAAGAGGGATGGAGGGTGTGAAGAGGGGATGGAGGGTGTGAAGAGGGGATGGAGGGTGTGAAGAGGGGATGGAGGGTGTGAAGAGGGGATGGAGGGTGTGAAGAGGGGATGGAGGGTGTGAAGAGGGGATGGAGGGTGTGAAGAGGGGATGGAGGGTGGTGAAGAGGGGATGGAGGGTGTGAAGAGGGGATGGAGGGTGTTAAGAGGGGATGGAGGGTGGTGAAGAGGGGATGGAGGGTGTGAAGAGGGGATGGAGGGTGTTAAGAGGGGATGGAGGGTGGTGAAGAGGGGATGGAGGGTGTGAAGAGGGATGGGGGTGTGAAGAGGGGATGGAGGGTGTGCGTGAAGAGGGGATGGGGGTGTGAAGAGGGGATGGAGGGTGGTGAAGAGGGGATGGAGGGTGGTGAAGAGGGGATGGAGGGTGTGAAGAGGGAATGGAGGGTGTGAAGAGGGGATGGAGGGTGTGAAGAGGGGATGGAGGGTGTTAAGAGGGGATGGAGGGTGGTGAAGAGGGGATGGAGGGTGTGAAGAGGGAATGGAGGGTGTGAAGAGGGGATGGAGGGTGTGAAGAGGGGATGGAGGGTGTGCGTGAAGAGGGGATGGGGGTGTGAAGAGGGGATGAGGGTGTGAAGAGGGATGGAGGGTGTGAAGAGGGAATGGAGGGTGTGAAGAGGGGATGGAGGGTGTGAAGAGGGGATGGAGGGTGTGAAGAGGGGATGGAGGGTGGTGAAGAGGGGATGGTGGGTGTGAAGAGATGGAGGGTGTGAAGAGGGGATGGAGGGTGTGAAGAAATGGAGGGTAGTAAAGAGGGGGTGGAAGGTGGTGGAGAGGGGTGGTAGAGAGGTTACAACTCATTACCAGTTGTGTTGGCCAATAGCATTTGTCTTCTGACAGTAATACTTTTTTTTTGGGGGGGGGGGGGGGTGGATGGTCAACATGGAATTTTGAAATGACCACATGTGGTTTTCATGGATGGTGGTTTGCAATCTTACATATGTCAAGTATCCCACCCTTGCAAAGCATACTAGAAAGCTGTGTTGTCACAACACTTACTCTTTGTGGTCATCGGCTGGTTGTAAATCGACAGCTGTTAATCAGGATATGGGGGTGGAGGGGAGAGAGGAGGGAGGGAGGAGGGGAGGAGGGAGAGGAGGAGGGAGGGAGGGAGAGGAGAGAGGGAGGAGAGGGAGGGAAGGGGGAGAGGGGAGGGAGGGAGGGGAGGGAGGGGAGGAAGGGGAGAGAGAGGAGGGAAGGGATGGAAGGAGTGGAGGGTGGAGGGAGGGGAGGGAGAGAGGAGGAAGGGAGGGGAGGGAGGAAGAGAGGGGAGGGAGGAAGAGAGGGGAGGGAGGGAGGGAGGGAGGGGGAGGGAGGGAGGGAGGGAGGGAGGGAGGGGAGGAAAGGGAGGAAGGGGAGGAAGGGGAGAAAGAGGAGGGAGGGAGGGGAGAGAGGGGAAAGAGGGGAGGGAGGGGAGAGAGGGAGAGGGGAGGGTGGGAGGGAGCAGAGGGGAGGGAGTGAGGGTGGAGGAAGGGAGGGAGATATTTTGTGAAAGTGGTGTACATTTGTAATTAACATACACATATTATCCTGAGGTGTGATATACACAGTACATAATATTATAGGGAAGACATAATAAAGGTGTGGTGTAGGAGGGATAAAGGTAAGGTGGAGGTGTAGGAGGGATAACGGTGGAGGTGTAGGAGGGATAAAGGTAAGGTGGAGGTGGAGGTGTAGGAGGGATAATGGTGGAGGTGGAGGTGTAGGAGGGATAAAGGTAAGGTGGAGGTGTAGGTGTAGGAGGGATAATGGTGAGGTGGAGGTGGAGGTGTAGGAGGGATAATGGTGAGGTGAAGGTGGAGGAGGGATAAAGGTGGAGGTGGAGGTGTACCATCAAACTACACCTCCACCTACACCTCCACCTACACCTCCACTTAACCCACCTCCACCTACCCACTTCCACCGACACCTCATATGAAAACGATGTGTCTGTAGAGTGTAACAACTCACTGAACTGCCTTCTCCTCTTGCAGTTCTTGACACAAGCATACAACACTATGCACGTTAGGATAACGATGATCAAAAGTATGATTCCACCTGTACCACCAGTGATGGCATACAGCAGGTAGTCTGAGAAATAGAGAATAAAAGAATAAGTACTGTGTTAAATTGTTCACCCCCCTCCCGCCCCCCCCCACTGCTCCACACTTCCCATGCTCATATACATTTGAACACGTGAACTTACCCCACTCTGGAACCAAGGGTGGCCATGGCAACAGCATACAGTTGATGGTCCCATACATGTACATGTATTGTGGATGGAGTGTGCATGTGAAGGTGTATGTGTGAGAGGTATAACAGGTTAAGGTGCATGTGTGAGGTGTAACACATTAAAGGTGCAATAGTGAGAGGCCACAGGTATCTCTGTGTGTGTGTGTGTGTGTGTGTGTGTGTGGTGTCCAGGTGTCATGGTGTGTGGTTGTGTACTTGTAAGTGTTTACAAGTTAGTGGTTTTTTTTTTTTAACAAGGTGACAGGTGGTAATGCTTTAATTACTTGGGCAAGATGGCACCATGGCAACACCTGGACACCATAACAGGCAACACTCACCCAGCCTGGCAGGGTCCGTAGGCTCGCTGTAAGGGCTGACACCAGCTGCACTTTGCGCTGCTACGGAGAACGTGTATATTTTATACGGTTTCAGAAGACCGCTCCCCTCTGCGATCACGAGGGAGATCCCCAGTGATGTGGTGGTGATGTTGGATGACTGGACCACACTGCTGTCATTGAGGGACACGTTTACCAACTGACTTTGGCCACTCTGTAGCTCTGACACGTTGATCAGGATGAACTGCACCGGTGCGGAACCAACAAAGTCCACCAACGTCTCCATGACGATGGAATGGCTTGTTTCGGCCACTATGGTGGGTTTGGTGGGTGTGGTTGGAGGAGCTGATGGGTGCATTGCAGGGTGCATTGCATGTATGCGTGTAAATATGTTATGGATGCACAGGTGTGCACATGTGGGTGCATGTGAGTGTGGGTTGTGTGTACAGATGCAAACTAAATTGTGTTCGTTGATTAGGTGTTAACATGTGATCACAGACCATGTTATCATTGGTCACTCATTTGGCATTCACAGCTCAATACAAGCTCAATCACTTTGAAAACCTCCTTAATCATCAGCAACCTTGTAAGTCAGTCTCATAGATTCCTTCCCTCCCCTCCCCTCCTCTACAATCCCCAAATACCTCCTTTCCCTCCCCTCCCTCCCTCCCTTCCCTCCCTAGCCACTCCCCTTCCGTCCCCACACTTCCCCTGCCTCCCCTTCTCTCTCCACACACCTCCCTCCCTCCCCTTCCCTCCCCACACACCTCCCCACTAACCCAGTGGTGTCATGATGGAGCTGGCAGCTGTGCTAGCTCCCACTGTGTTCTCTGCGGACACCTCAACAGTGTAGGAAGTGGTGGGCATCAGCCCTGTGATCAGGTAGTACTCCACCAAAGATGGCCCCACTATCAACGTCTGCACTACTGTACCGTTCAGCCTGACCGTTATGTTGATGGCCACCTGAATTGACACACCCCCTGCATCAGAGATGCGCCAGCACACTTGCAAGGAGCGGCCATCATTCAAAGGGTTAACGGCCACCAAGGTCACCACAGGCACTGTGTGAAGGGTGTGGGGTGTGAGGGATGTGAGAGGTGAGGGATGTGGTGAGGGGTATAGGGTGTGAAGGTGTGTGAGGGAGTGTGAGGGTGTAGGGTGTGAGGTGTGAGGGTGTGTGAGGGAGTGTTAGCATGTGGGGTGTGAGGGTGTTGGGGTGTGAGCATTATGTATGTTGGTAGAGTGTAGATGTGTGGATGTGTGTGTGGATGTGTGCAATGAGCAGTGAAATGAGCACCTGGGTACACAGAATATCAGGCCAAAGGGGTGTGGCCACATGAGTGGGTGTGGCTGTGCTATTATATATAATTCACCAGTGGTGGTAGTGGTGGCCATGACCTGGTCCCCAGGAGGACCCTCCATTCCCAACACGACAGCCTTCATCCTCAGGAGGTATGGGGTGCCTCCATTGAGCCCTGTCAGCGTACCTGTCGTGCTGTTGCCAGGGAACGTCACACTCTACAAAATATGAGTGTGCGTGAAGGAGAGAAAGGAAGAGAGGGGAGGGAGGAAGCAGTAGGAGGGGGAGAAGGTGGGGGAGGGATAGTGATATTGAATGCCACACACTAGCTCTGAGACAATGGTGAGTCAAGGTGAATGCATGCGTTGCCAATGGATGACTGAGAGCTCTAGGAAGGGAGAGTTCAGTGTCACCCACCCACGTCTCACCTTGATGGCTCTGCTGTCAAGGACACTGTACTCCAGTATGTACTGGTCCACGCGTGTTCTGCTCGTGATTGGGTTCCAACGCACTTCTAATGAGTGCCCACCTACACTGGTCACTGAAAGGCCTGTGGGTATTCCTGCATACGTAGCATGTGCATATGTGTGTGTGTGTGTATGTGTGTTTATATGTGTGTATGTGTGTGTTGTGTGTATGTGTGTTTATGTGTGTGTATGTGTGTGTTGTGTGTGTATGTGTGTGTTGTGTGTGTGTGTGTGTGGGAGCAAATCTATACTCATACCATTCTGTTCCCTTCTTCCATTGTTAACATCTTTCCCTAACCTCGCCCCATCCTTCCCTAACCACACTCACCTATCACAACCAGCTGGACAGATGCAGTCGCATTCCCCAATGCATTCCTGAAGGAGCACAGGTAGGTCCCCTCATCAGCTCCGCCCACCTGCCCTATGGTCAGTGTCCCCACTGAGGGACTGCTGTACCTGCTTCCTGACACGCCCCTGGACACGCCCCCAACATCCACCATTGTCCAGGTGACCACTGGTGTTGGGTAGGCAAGCCATCTGCAGACCAAGGAAGGGGAGGAGCCTTCGGGGGTGACGACCACACCCCCACCTGGTACAGTGACGTACGGCCGACCTGCATGCATTTGTGTGCATGTAATGTGATATGTATGTATGGCAAAGCAAACATTATGTACCACACAGCACTCGCCATCTTCACCCTTCACATAGCACAGTACATACATCACATTGGTCACAGTACATACATCACATTGTACACAGTACATACATCACATTGGTCACAGTACATACATCACACTGTACACAGTACATACATCACATTGGTCACAGTACATACATCGTATTGGTCACAGTACATACATCATATTGGTCACAGTACATACATCATATTGGTCACAGTACATACATGTACATCACATGCCAAGTGCTTTAAAACATCACATCCTTATTTATCATTATCAAAGTAATTTCATTGGCTCTATTTGGCCATACGGCAAACACATGTGTTCCTGCCAGTCTGGTGACACACCCAAGAATGAGTCGGACGTGATACATGTAGCCCCACCCACCAAACATGGAACCAGGATGTGATGGAGCCCCCCACATGATGCAGCCCCCCCCCCCCTCTCACATGGCACCAGCTGTGATGCAAACATTTCTGACTTTTGTACCCACAGCATTCAACACCCTCACCCATGATGGTCCCCAACCCTCCCTAACCCTCCCCTCCCCTCCCCCTCCCCCACCTGAGGACTGTGATGAATACCCCTAAATTCTATATCCTTCCTCCCCATGTTGACCTAAGGACACACACACACACACACACACATACACCCACACACATACACACAGGTGCCCTTCCTTCCCTCCCACACCTGACACCATCACAAGGTCGGTCTGATAAACAGATCTTTATAAGCTGAAAAGATAGGGCACAGGTTCTGGTATGAGGTGTTGTGGCTACCAAGGAATGACAGACATGCATAACTGAGCTACACATGTG
>OY811978.1:3052799-3065299 GCA_963681505.1 Eunapius fragilis | reverse complement strand
TCAGTCCTGGCTGGAACCATAGAATATCTATGCTGGAACATACGTCTGGTATCAACTCATGCACGTTTATTATTAAATTCACCGCCATTGCATGTATACTCACCAAATAAATTATTATTATTAATATATTTATAACCATTTGTAATCACCATAATATAAAATTATATTAAAATCTGAAAATACACGCATCCAAATAAATGCACATATGAAATAACTGCATATGTTAAATAAGTCCGCAAAGCCGCCGATGGGCAGAGCCACATGTACATTGCTTATTAGTGTGGGTGTCTCCTGTTACATGCACGTGTCATTTGCTGCTTTTATGTTGCACAGAATTTTGTACACATTAATTTTAATAATCCATAATTATTACATTTACCGCCATATAGACAATAATTATATAACATCTGTCAAAGGTGTTACAGTATTTAGCTCACTGCATGATGGTTTGGATTTACAATACATTTACTACTGTTCAAAACTGATATGGTGCAAATGTGTTGGTATATGTGACATCAGTATCACAGTAAATATAAAGCTTTCATTTACTATAGCGGAAATGTCACATATACAATATTTACATACATATTTGCACCACATTTGAATAGTAGTAAATATATTGTAAATCCAAACTTTCATGCAGTGCGTAGCGTTCCTAAACATCTTAACAAGCTGAAGCAAACAGTTTCACACACTCGTCACACTCAAAATGCTGCAGACCTAGCTAAGCTTAACGCTCTCATCTCTAAGTTTTCACCGGAATGACAACGAGCCTTAAGGAGAGCAACAAGTGGTACATCATCCTGGCTGACATCTACTCCACTTGAAAGGTATCATTTTGACTTGTCTCCATATGAATTTAAGGATGGTCTTGCAATACGCTACCTGAGGCACCCTGCTGACCTGCCTGGATGCTGTGACGGCTGTGGAGCTGACTTCACCCTGCGACATGGTATGGACTGCAAAAAGGGGGGCCTAGTAATACAGAGGCATAATGAAGTGAGGGACTGCTTGGGAGACATTTCATCAGAAGTATGGCCATCTGTGATAAAGGAACCAATTGTAAGGGAGGCAGATCCCTCATTAAATGATGTGGGTTTAAGGCTTGATCTGGGAGTCCGAGGAGTGTGGTCACCACAGACAGAGACGTTGTTTGACATTCGCATAATTGATACTGACGCCCCATCATATAAACACCGTACTCCAGAGGCAGTCCTTGAAAGTGCAGCAAAAGAAAAGAAAAGGATTTATCAGAAAGCTATTGAAGATCGACGTGGTCAATTTACACCCATTGTTGTTTCAGTGGATGGACTCCTGCACAGAGAGGCAAACCATTTTATGAAGCGTATAGCTGCAAGCCTTGCAACGAAATGGGAGAAGTCTTACTCAGAAACAGTTAGTTTTGTCAGAACGAGGCTATCATTTGCAATCCTAAGATCTGCTAGCCTGTGTTTGCGCGGCTCTAGAGTGAAATGGCGATGTGGTCTAGGGTTTGATGATGGAGCAGCACTCCCTGCACACTGACAACAAAGAGACATTTTTATCATATTTTCAGTAATAATTACTTTTTTATTTTTTCATGTTGTGTTGTATTATACTATACTCGTTATTATAAATTCAGTGCCTATAATATAATATAATATGATATGGAATCAAACTATAACTGCTGGTATAATTACAATATATATGGGATTGTGACTGCGAAAAGGGACCTAGCGCATATTTTTTCAAGTTTTCAAATTATTTCACAATCTAAGAGACACATATCACCTATGTCCTCTACAACTTCTTTCTTACGCACTGGAAGTTAGTCTGTCCATCATGGAGTTACAGTGGCCTAAATTTTTAATTACGCGTACATTTTAATTGTACGCGTTGCGCTGCCACAACCCCACATATAGGTTTTTTATGCGTACCTGAGGGTGAGCTGAGAAGGACCGGGTACGAGAGGCGATGGACGCCTACTCTCGGTCTTATTCTGTAGACGTCACATCTGCTGCTGTTGACCGCCTATCCACTGAAGGGAAGCAGCCCTGCTGTTTGAATGCGCACTACAGAGTTCAATGCGTCAAGACGAGGGCAGCCGCAGGCGTCCTGGTACTTAGTGCCGGGGTCTTTAGCTCAGTCTGCCTGCTGAGGTCGCTCCTGTTCGTCAAAATACTGGCGACATCGCTACCTTGCCCCTGGTGCGTCACGCTCAACTTCGTGCTGACGTTCACGGCCGTCGTCGTTTACCCATTGCCCGGCTACTTGGCGGACGTTTACTGGCAACGCTTCGGCGTCATGAAGTGTGGCCTCTTTCTTATCTGGAGCGGGGCACTCGCAACCGTGGTCGTGTCGCTACTCGACAGCGATTATTATGTAAATCAGTACGTGGACGCGTCGAGCCTGAAACCGGTCTACATCACGCTGTTGGTCCTCGTCAGCCTGGGAACGAGTGCGTTTCACGCCAACATAGTTCCGTTCGGTCTGGAGCAGCTTCACGCCTCTTCTTCCGAGGAGATTGTCGCCTTCATGCACAGCTACCTGTGGGTGGAAATGTTAGGGGTGGCGGTGGCGTACGTTTTCAGCTGCTTGCCGCTCCAAGGGCTTTACGTTGCTCTGCTGTGCTTCGCCCTGACCACGCTGGTAGTGGTTGGCATGGTAGCGAGCCAGTACCACGTGGTTATAGAGCGAACCAGCAAGCCCCTCTCACTCAAGCACGTCTTACAGGTCCTCAGAAGGAGCACCCACAAAGGCATTAACCCGTCGGGGAGGCATGTGAACGAAGCCAAGGCCGCTCTCAGGATCCTGTTCATCCTCGTCCTCTTTGGGTTGACCACGTACACCAACGTGGCGGGGATATTTATCGTCGACCTGCTCTCCTCTGAGTTCAGCCCCGGGAGCGAACCCCCCAAGCAAGTGTGCTACCTGAAGATCGCCTCAATCTCCCTCCCATTCCTTTTGGTCGTCCCTCTCTACCACTTTATCCTGCACCCTCTCTTCCACCGCTACGTCCCAGGCATACTAAACAGGGCCGTGGCTGGGCTGTTCCTGTACACACTCGGGGCCCTCAGCCTCTTTGTACTGGAGACGGTCGGGCGCTACTCTTTGAAAGTGGAGGATGCGCCTTGTTTCCTCGCGATGGTGGTCCCCAGTATTGGACCCACCTTGAACCTTAGCTACCACTGGCTAGTGTTAGTGCATATCATAAATGCGATGGGCCTCTTTGCCGTGACATCAGCCATTTATGAATTCATCTCTGCCAAATCTCCGTACAGTGCGAGAGGTTTGATGGTTGGTCTGATGTATGCATCGTCCGGAGTAGGAAGGCTGGCTGGATTTGGCGTGCTGCTTGGGTTTCGGTACGGTTATGTTTCACTGGGCATCGATCAATCTCCGTGCGAGCTGTGGTACTATGCTACAAATGTTGCACTTTCCGTGGTCAGTCTGTGTGTCTTTGTGCTAGCAGTGAAGATATATGAGCTTAGGCAAAATGCGTCAGCTACACAGGATGTGGACCACTGGTCGTACCAGTCAACAAACCTGTGAATAATCCGTTCCGTCACGTGGAGGCTGTGAATGAACTGAACTATGTTTGTACCGGTAACATTCAAAGTGTGACTCTCTGAAAGACAATTTCTTAAATTTTGTAGAGGGGCAGCAACAAAGGCCACTTTATTTTAGCTAACCCGAACAGGTAAATGACGATGTTGTCTAAATGCAGGTTTGATCCATTCTCAAAACCATTCTAATCAAATGATGATGTATACTGTTGTACATCCACTCACACACACATGCACACACACACACACAACCTTTTAATATGGTGGGAGGTGGGTCATCCAACCTCTATCAAAACAATGTGTTAAAATACTTCTAGTTTGAATCATAGCATTCCAAGTGAATGTAAACTGCCATTATTACATTTTATTATCTTACTCCTGTGGTTTTGTGCTTTGAATTGAAACGCAAAAGTAGGCATTATCACACCAGCAAAAAAATGCTAAATTTTTGCCTATCCATCTGATCATAGATTATAGAATACATGGATTGGAAACCTTATACCTAAATATACGTACGTTCCCACGTGCAGTCCGTTACTCGTTTTCGAGGTACTTGAATTTCCTGGTGTCTTTGTCAGGTGTGTTTCTTTTCGTGTTTCCAAACCTACTAATACTTCAGATAGCTTTTCTTTGGAAGGTACGTGTGTTGTATTGTAGTTCTACATAAGTTATAGGAGAGACTCGACGACCATAGTTCAGTGGAGTTTTGGTTGTGTACTTTTTCTCGTTGAACGTAACAACTCTACTAAAATCTCAATTCACTTCAAATTTGGTTTATACGCAGAGGGATCCTGTTCGTTAATTTATTACGGAGATATAGCTGTGCAAAGTGCGTGCACGGTTTCCCGCTCGATTCGCGCCAGTCAATTAGACATTAAATGTATGGGAGGCGAGTGCCAAAATCATTGGAAGTTATAGCGATTCAAATGTGAGCCATTTTTATAACTTTTATATAATTATAGCGATGGGCCATTTTCGCAGACCCTGTTACATATTGTAGTTCTTATTATTACACAGGGGAAAAAAGCGTCGAATCATATAGAATCATTTAGAAATCTTGGTGTGATTGAACAGAAAATCAATAAAGCGTATGATTTTTGTGTGTTTCTTTGTTCAATCACACCATGATTCTATATGATTCGACGCTTTTTTTCCCTGTGTTAATATACTAGCGTGCACCCGTGAAAAATCACGGGCTGATTATTTTAAATAGTATTTAACATACATGCCCTGTGCTACATCACCCAATCACGTTCGTTGACTGTTTTACAAAGAGGTTCGCGCACTTGGATCACTCTTTGCATCGCATCCCGCCAAAAGCACATATATGCCATGGTTACGTTAAGTGTGATGTAATTAATACAAAGGGTTCCCAGGCCTGCTGCATATAATGTTATACGGTTACAACGTAACCTCTATAACATGCCCACGCAATACAAATACTTAATGGGATTATTATTGTCAGATAGTAGCTACATGTTCTCGGCCTAGCGTTGCTATAATTGTTACTGCATGTGATGACATTATTACCTGTACAGGCATGTAGGTTTTGTGGCAAGCATGGTCGCTAAGTACGCGTTGATATGTACTTTTGTTGTGTGGGAGGTGGTCTTTCCTATTGGTTCTAGATACGCGTACCTAGCAGGCGCTAGGCCGAGTATACATGTATAAATAAGATACGCGGACGCACGGACGTACGTACGTACGTCCGTTTAGTAGATTTTAAAACAAGCGGCATGATGGGACAAGTTTCAAAGTTTGCTTTGGGAGTGTTCTGCAATGCAATTGGTCTTTCGGCATGCCAAAGAGGTAAGTGTTCGTCACCTATATATATATATATAATTTATAATTATAATTATATTTACACTGTGCATAACGCTAAAACATATATATGTACTACCTGCAACTACTGTCGATCCCAAATCCATATGCATGATACATCACATTGCAAGAACTTTAGTACAAGTACATTGATAATGCATGAACATAGTGCCTTTCAAAAACACGTTTCTTTTTCAAGTTTTGAAATCAAGTTATTTTCATAACCACCAGCACTAGATCATACATCTCCATACATTCAGCAGTATACATAAACCATGCACTTCCTGGAAGAGGGGGGAAAAAATTCGATTTGCTCAACTTGTTCATGAAGTGCCACACAGATATTTGTACTGCCATAAAATGCCTTGATGATAATTAAGTATTTGCACATCAACTGGTGCTGTCAAGTAATCCTGCATGCTCACAGTATAAGAAAACAGTGGGGCTAGGTCGTGCTGCTTATAAGTCTTGAAACCGGTTGTGTTGGTTAATGGGTAGCGAGGAATTAATAATTAACCGGTTCTCACAGGAATTGTAATACCCACTTCAACTGGTTCTTTTTACAACTTGTACTGGTTTACATTTTTTTTCTGGCAAGCGAAATATTATTTTGCAGCTGGACTAAATTATCAGTATTAAATGTCTGCATCCGTGTGTACACCTGTACACATATTGGGTAATTTGTGTACAGGTGAGCACAAATTACTTACCTACCTTATCTTTGTAAGTAACCACACTTATTATTTCAAATTCACATAATTGAGTACACAACAGATAATTAATTGATATGCAATGATAGTACAAATTATTTGATTGTTCTCTGGCAAATAAACCACTTTTAAAAACTGGGAAACTTTGACCTCTGACAGCGCATGTGACTTTGATTGTTATTATGGAGGGAGGAGGAAAACGTATAGGGGTAAGGTGTACACAGAGCAAGAGGATGTGTGAACAGTGGAGGCGCCAGCTCGAATAGCAGCGGTGAGAATAGTGGAGGCTTGAGCACGAATAGTGGTTGGGTAAACAGTGGTGGTGCAAATAGTTAAAACGCGAACAGTTGTGACGCAAACACTGAAGGCGCGAACAATGGAGGCACGAACAGCACATATGCATGCAAGTAGTGAAGGTTTCAGTTTCAATGCCATAATTTGACAAACACAATTCCAAAAAACAAGGAGCCACATACACTTGGAAAACGCGTTCGTAACTATCAGAATGTCAGAAGTCAATGCATTCCTCCTCTGGAACAAGTTTAAGCCTGCCCATTCATTGAGCATGACACAATTATGTTTGCAACTTTGTCATCAGATGTTGACCAATCAATGGATAGAAGAAGAGAGAGAAGCTGCTCGTTCAAAAGTGATACCATGTGATGAAGAGGAAGTAAATGGAACTGTCCATGAGCTAGTGCACTGCGATAGTGGACACTGCAGAATGTGTGGTATATCGTTACACAATGCACTCCCCAAAGTGGTGCTGCAGATGGTAAGAAACGAAAAGATGCATCAACTATTTCTTGTGCCCTGCCCCAAACAGAGATGGTTGATTAGGCATATTGAAGGAGTTAGACCCCAAAGGCTTAAGCAACAGTTTGCTCTGAGACGGTGGAGTGAGACTACATGAAACATTTATTATGCACTTGTATGGCATTCCTGCTGTTTTTTCATACACAAGTCCTTTAATTTGCATGACGCAAACACTGAAGGCGCGAACAATGGAGGCACAAACAGCACATATGCATGCAAGTAGTGAAGGTTTCAGTTTCAATGCCATAATTTGACAAACACAATTCCAAAAAACAAGGAGCCACATACACTTGGAAAACGCATTCGTAACTATCAGAATGTCAGAAGTCAATGCATTCCTCCTCTGGAACAAGTTTAAGCCTGCCCATGCAATGAGCATGACACAATTATGTTTGCAACTTTGTCATCAGATGTTGACCAATCGATGGATAGAAGAAGAGAGAGAAGCTGCTTGCTCAAAAGTGATACCATGTGATGAAGAGGAAGTAAATGGCACTGTCCATGAGAGCTAGTGTACTGTGATAGTGAACACTGCAGAATGTGTCGTATATCGTTACACAATGCACTCCCCAAAGTGATGGTAAAAAACTAAAAGATGCATCAGCTATTTCTTGTGCCCTGCCCCAAAGCAGAGATGTTTGATTAGGCATATTGAAGGAGTTAGACCCCAAAAGCTTAAGCAACAGTTTGCTCTGAGATGGTGGAGTGAGACATTTATTATGCATTTGTATGGCATTCCTGATGTTTTTTCATACACAAGTCCTTTAATTTGCATGATTCGTTGGGAATGATTTCAATGAATATCATTATTCTAATTTGTGTACACCTGTACACATTTTATTGTAAAACCTTTCTGATACATCCACATGAATAATTTCGTATTGTATAGTTACTATATCGTGTCCTCTAACACTTCAAGGATCGTTTTTAAACAGTGCTACTACTACAGTGAAGCAAATTAGAGCATTTGACTGTAAACGTGATTAACAAAAACAAAAACCATGTGTTTGATGTACATAAAAATATATATAGTGTGGATGAATTTTGACTTATTCAGAATGTTCCCCTCACATTTGTTTCATTCACTAACTTTTATAGTGTTCTGCAGATGTCCCGATTAAACTTACCTAGCCAAAATTAGCATATTTAACCACAAGTTAACACTACCGGAGGGGATATAAATCTTAATAACTTGTGTAAAATGCTCTCCGCTGTTATGATATATATTATAGGAGTAACCTTAACCGATCGGTTCTCTATTAGAAATAACCTGTAGAACCTGTTCTCTTTTTATCCAACCTTAGACTCATGTACAATACAACTAGACTGATTTTAACACTCCTTTGCCGACCTTCAGTTGTAACGTGTAGGCTACAGGCCAGATGTTCACACACCCACACAGCTGAAGACTCATTCTACAGGTCATGTTTCCTCCATCACCTGCATGAGATCATTTCCATACACACCCCAAGTTCCCACACTACCATCACTATCCATCTACATGCTTTCATTGTACTGCACTGCTACGTCACATGTCCATGTACTGAACCATTACATCACACCTGCTGGGGGGGGGGAGGACATGTCATGTACTCAAATACATGCAGAAAAATGAAAATGCATGCAGCGAAGCGGGATCTATAATGAATGTACATGCATACAAAATTACAAATTCAGCAACTTGAACTCATGATGGATATAGACCAGTCTCTTCTGTTAGGATCTCATATAATATACCCACCACCACCCCCCCTGCTGTATCTGACCGTGCCATGCTGCATTGGTTGGCAAGATAGGCCAGGCCAGATGGAGTCCTGACTAGCTCAGTTGTATAATTATATCTACAGCCTGCAGAAGTTATTCTTATAAGAGTATATAGTGATGTCTGGACAATACTTTGGCTTATATCTTAAGAATCATAATGTTTAGATAAAGAATTCCTTCATTTAATGTTCAAATACAAACGTTCGATCGATCGCCACTCACACACTTTGAAATCAATGTACCTTATTATGATGGAATGAGTTTCATATAATGACAACGCGGAGTTTTTTTAATTTTTATTTTTATTTATATTTTTTAACCAGACCTGACCTAAGAAATTTAACGACCAGGCACCGTTGGGGGAAATAGTGTATATTACATCTTGCAGCGCGTGGGCGTTGCTCCCCTAGCCTACGGAAATCAATCATTCATTGAGTTAAAAATATATATTGAAAACGACATAATCGCATCAACTCTTTTGGCATCATGCATATGAGCGTGATGCAGCGCAGAGCATCGGCAAAGAATCATCAAACTTTATGTCTGCTATTATTAGCCCTGTGTAGCGGCACGTCGTCACAGAGTAAGTTTGTATACCTCCACTTACTTCGTATGCATGTGCAGATAATTTACCCTCAAACACAGATGTGTCGATTAATTTCAACACCGTACTCGACATAAATGGTACGCCCTTAGCCATTCAAAGCACCGACCTGACAACGCACTGCGAAGCGGCTGGGTTTGCGCAAGCCAGTCAACTGAGGTTCGATTGGACGTTCAACGGGACGACCGCACTCTCGGCTAACATCTCCGCAATCGGAGGCAAAGCCACAGCCACTTTCACCCTCCGCGCTCTCTCGAAAAGGGACGCGGGATGGTACACCTGTACAGCATCCAGCTATGGTAGTGCGAACGCCTCGGCAAAGACGCAGGGTTTCCTTGCAGTGGCTTGTAAGTTAACGTGACATGTATGCATAACATTAACATTGCGATACAGATCAAGAGGTGGACCCAACGGCCCCGGGCGACGTCGAGGTGCTGGAGGGGCGGGGCATCAGACTGGCCTGTCCCGTCACGTCCTACCCTCCCGCTAACATATACATGTGGTACCGCCGATCGCAGGGATCCGACTTCGAATTCTCTTCAGACCAACCTTCCTATGACATAGAGAACGCCAGCCTCTCCAACGCCGGTACTTACCTGTGCAGGGCTTCAAACGGCTTCAGTACTACTGACGCCACGCTTCACGTCTTCGTGATTAGTATGTTTGTCTCTCTCGGGACGCGGTGTATATGCATGCGCGACTTGCTGTTACATGGCGCGCACGTGCTATATTGCGTGTGCATGTGTGTACGTACTGCATGTGGACGCGTGTGTTTGAGTGCAATGCATGCGTTGGGTACGCAAATTTTGTCTGTCCGTTTCTGAGAAGCGTAATTACGCACTTTGTACACTACTGAAGCGCTGCGTGTGTTTCTAACTGCTTGGAAGGCGTGGCATAAGCGCTCATTGCTCCGGTTATGTTCTCACCAGCTGCTGTGATTCACTAGAACTGTTAGTGTGTTCCATACGAACTAGCTGAAGACTTTTCTTTGTTGTGGGGGGGGGGGGGGGGGGGGGGGGTATTGACACATTGCTGAACGGTGGGCATTATTTAGAGAACGTCCCTACAGCTCCTCCGGTGATCCGAAAGACCAACACCACCTATGTTACCATCGGCGACACTCTACGGCTGAACTGCACTGCTGACAGCGTCAGCCCTCCTTCCTACACTTGGAGGTCTGGGAACCAGCCCATTGCCAACACCTCGAGGGTCACAGTGTCCAATGGGAGTGGCCTGCTTTTCGTGGGACAGGTGGCCTACAATGACAGTGGAGTTTACACCTGTGTGGCCACTAACTCCATCGGACAGGATGCAGCTGACTTCATTGTGGTCGTCCAAGGTAGGGCGCTCCTACTATGCATGACCAAGGTACAGGAACATGGGCCTGTGTTTCAGTTTCAGTACCCAATAGAATCGTAATTAATTAGATTTGATATATCCATATTCTGTTTCTTTTTTAATTTTAATTAAGCTTCGCTTACATGCACATAGGTTTGCAAACAGCACAATTGGATATGAGTAAAAAAAAAACTTCCTGAATGTTTACCTATACTAACTCCATTTGAACTGTTATGCCATTATGCCATTTGAACCATTATGCCAGGGTAATATATATTTTAAACTTACACAATGGTGTTGATTTGTCAGGGAGGGAGCTAATTAGCCACTGTGGACACACCAACCATAATTGTATTCATCACGTTGTAATATACCATCTGTTTGCCCCTATGTGGGATCACCTGGGGCACTTGAATGAAACAGGATACCCCCCTCCTCCTCCTCCTCCTCCTCATCCTCTCTCCCTCCTCATCCTCCTCCTCCAACTCTATGGTTTGGCTTCCAGTGTAATTAACGCCAATGACATTCTAATGAGCGTGCACACACATGTCCCTATTTGATAATAGTGCATGGCAGTACTGGGAAATACTGAATATGTCAAAATTTGTACAGGATTGTTCAGTCTACTTTGTGTGATTGTGTGAATATGCTCTGTGTGTGTGTGTGTGTGTGCATGTGTGTGTGTGTGCGTGCGTGTGTGTGCGCGTGTGTGTGTGTGTGTGTGTGTGTGTGTGTGTGTGTGTGTGTGTGTATCCTGTTTGCATGTGCATTGCTAGCGGACTATGGTTATGCAAACATAACTGCTGGTATAACTGAATCATAACTTGTTATAAATACACACGTACATGTAATTCAATTATGTGAAGCTATGCTTCAGTTATACCAGCAGTTATAGTTTGCATAACCATAGACTGCTCCCAGTGATGTGTTAGCTGGAAAGGGTGACCCTTCAGCTTATACTAGTAGCACTATACTAATCTGTGGTCCATAGGGTGACTATGGTTTAGTGGAGGGGTGTGTTTGGGTTTGATGGAGAGGGGGAAAAGTGTCCCACTAATTTGCATTGACCTCTTGTGGATGGAGCATTGGGGGTAAGGGGATGCCAGTTTGGGAGATAACACGGTAGCCATGGTGATCATTGCAACCATAACACTCTTGAGATTTTTAAGTAGCAGGTAGGAGGGGGCAGGAGGCGGGGCAGGAGGTGGGGCAGGAGGCGGGGCAGGAGATGAAAAAATGATCAAAAAATATGTAATTGGACCCCTCCCTACAAATATTTGGCCCATTGAGAATAGCAATAGAGAAATTATGCTTCATAATTAATATGCGCACACAGATATGCATAGCTTCTCACCATGTATCCATGATCCACACCTGCACACAATGTATGCATATCCACGACCACCTTGCTTGACCTTATTGCCACACAACAGTCGAGGCGTTAAATTTTTTAATAGTTTCTTTGTGGCTCGTGTTTCACCACTTTGTGTGGGCAAATCATTAACGTAACTCACTTAAACTATAATGAAAATAAAGCAAGCAGTATTGTGGTGGCTCAAGTGTGTACTGACTAAGTATTCATACTATTTTCTGGCTGCATACCACAGGCAGACTGGTGTTGGGAGCGTCTGCACGCTCTAGGATCACCCGCACGCTCTAGGATCGCCCCCCTAGACCAACCCTTCTGAAGTTGTGATGGCTAGTTTTGATAAGAGTACTCATTAAAATGCTTATAGCAAGCACACACACAGACACCAACGTAACTATTAAATGAAATTCATTCCTATGTCCTCCTTTCACAGAGATGTTAACATCAAAGCACACACACACTGCTTTCTCAATCCCCTATTGTGTGACACCTCCATCCTTCCTGCACACCTCATCTATCCTACTCTATCCATC
>OY811978.1:2990299-3050299 GCA_963681505.1 Eunapius fragilis | reverse complement strand
CTCACGTGTACTATATAGGTCGTCCGTACGTCACTGTACCAGGTGGGGGTGTGGTCGTCACCCCTGAAGGCTCCTCCCCTTCCTTGGTCTGCAGATGGCTTGCCTATCCAACACCAGTGGTCACCTGGACAATGGTGGATGTTGGGGGTGTGTCCAGGGTCGTGTCAGGAAGCAGGTACAGCAGTCCCTCAGTGGGGACACTGACCATAGGGCAGGTGGGCGGAGCTGATGAGGGGACCTACCTGTGCTCCTTCAGGAATGCATTGGGGAACGCGACTGCATCCGTCCAGCTGGTTGTGATAGGTGGGTGTGGTTAGGGAAGGATGGGGCGTGGTTAGGGAATGAGTATTTACTTTGCTCTTGTACTTATGGCGTAACTTGTGTTGATTCCATGCGCACACACACACACACATACACACACACATACATACATACATACATACATACATACACTTTTGCACATCCTTTCACACACTCTCATACGCAAACATACACACACACTCACACATACACATGTACATATGCACACACACAAACACATGCACACACACACACAAACACACACACACACACGTACACACACACAATCACAACCCTTTCCATACGTGCATATGCTGCATGTGCAGGGATGCCCACAGGCCTAGCAGTGTCCAGCATAGGTGGGCACTCATTAGAATTACAGTGGAACCCAATCACGAAGAACAGAACACGCGTGGATCAGTACATACTGGAGTACGTCGCCCGCGGCAATTCGGTCACTAAGGTGAGAGATATGCAAGGAATGGGAATGGGTCCGACTGAGTATGTGTGTGGTCTTCATTCCCCAATTACACTGAATTATCTCTGCCCCCCCCCCCCCTCTCCCCCGAATGCATATCACTCCTTGAATACTACTCACTCTGTCCACGAACCCTCACATCCCTCCCTCTTCCCACCATCCTCCCTCCACCATCCTCTCCCATCCCATCCCTCCCCCACCTCCTCCTCCTACTACTACTTCCCACACCACCTCCCCATCCCTCCCCACCTCCTCCTCCTCCTACTACTTCCTCCCTCCCTTCTCTTCCTTTCTCTCCTTCACGCACACTCATATTTCATAGAGTGTGACGTTCCCTGGCAACAGTACAACAGGTCCGCTGACAGGGCTCAATGGAGGCACCCCATACCTCCTGAGGATGAAGGCTGTCGTGTTGGGAATGGAGGGTCCTCCTGGGGACCAGGTCATGGCCACCACTACCACCACTGGTGAGTTATATATAATAGCCCAGCCACACCCACTCCTGTGGCCACACCCCTTTGGCCTGATATTCTGTGTACCCAGGTGCTCATTTCACTGCTCATTGCACACATCCACACACACATCCACACACATCCACACATATCCACATCCACACACACATCCACACAATGTGCTATCACACATACGTAATTCTCACCCCATCACACCCCTCACCACATCCCTTACCCCTCACACCTCACACTCATACAGTGCCTGTGGTGACCCTGGTAGCCGTTAACCCTCTTAATGACGGCCGCTCCTTGCAAGTGTACTGGCGCGTGTCTGATGCAGGGGGTGTGTCAATTCAGGTGGCCATCAACATAACGGTCAGGCTGAACGGCACAGTAGTGCAGACGTTGAGAGTGGGACCATCTTTGGTGGAGTACTACCTGATCACAGGACTGATGCCCACCACTTCCTACACTGTTGAGGTGTCCGCAGAGAACACAGTGGGAGCTAGCATAGCTGCCAGCTCCATCATGACACCACTGGGTTAGTGGGGAGGTGTGTGGGGAGGAAAGGGAGGGAGGGAGGTGTGGGAGAGGAAAGGGAAGTGTGTGGAGAGGGAAGGAGAGGAGGGGAGGTGTGTGAGGAGTGGAGGGAGGGTGGTCTGCAAGGAAGATTACAAAGGATTACAAAGGATTACAAAGGACTATGTAGGGCTGCTCTTTTGTAACTAAAAAGGGATGAATGTAGTTCTCATGTACCTGTATAGGGGATCTGTTTCCTAACATCAAATTATTTTCCGACAATTCCCACATACTGCACACACATGCACACATACACACACATGCACACTGACACACTTTGATACGCATATACATGTTATACACGTATGTACGTGCCACACCCATCAGCTCCTCCAACCACACCCACCAAACCCACCATAGTGGCCGAGACAAGCCATTCCATCGTCATAAAGACGTTGGTGGACTTTGTTGGTTCCGCACCGGTGCAGTTCATCCTGATCAACGTGTCAGAGCTACAGAGTGGCCAAAGTCAGCTGGTAAACGTGTCCCTCAATGACAGCAGTGTGGTCCAGTCATCCAACATCACCACCACATCACTGGGGATCTCCCTCGTGATCGCAGAGGGGAGCGGTCTTGTGGTGCATAGTAGGCCCTACGTGTTCTCTGTAGCTGCTGGGAACAGCATAGGGGTTGGCCACTTCAGCGAGCAATCTGAACCAGCAAGTTTAGGTGAGACCTTTTCCTTGTATGCACGTGAGCTTGTGTTGTGTTGTGTGTGTGTGTGTGTGTGTGTGTGTGTGTGCACGTGTGTTTGCAAGCTACTTCTAACAACTAGCATTCACCTTGCTCACACTTCCAGATGCAACATGATAGTTAAATAAGGGGGTACCCAGAAGGAGACAATGAGGCAGATGAGCGTAAGCTCATTGTCATTAAGGGTTGTAAGAAATCAGGTGTTTTTAGGTGGGGATGTAGGGTCCATTATGCCCACCTCCACTGACCCCTGTTAGGGACACCCACCTCTACTGATCCCTGTTGGGATGCCCACCTCCGCTGACCCCTGTTAGGGACACCCACATCTACTGATCCCTGTTGGGATGCCCACCTCTGCTGACCCCTGTTAGGGATGCCCACCTCTGATGACCCCTGTTAGGGATGCCCACCTCTGCTGACCTCTGTTGGGGATGCCCACCTCTGCTGACCCTCGTTTGGGTCAAATTTCCACCCACAGTCAGAATCCAAAATCAAATCCTAGACACTAGCTTTAAACAAAAACATTGCAATCTTATATTTTGGTACGTTTGCCTTAAGGCCGACATACACGGGTCTACTTCCTGCCGATTTATCGCCTGCAACTCAAATGAATATGCGTAAAAACTCCATAAAACTTTAGTTTACTGAATTTTCACCCGAATTCATTTGAGTTGCAGGCGATAAATCGGCAGGAAGTCGACTGGTGTATGTCGGTCTTTAGGCATCATAGCAAACACCAGCACACCCTATCTGTATGGTGGGTGGACTGAGGTCAGATGCCAGCCAGATAATTATTGGTACATCTTTTGGGGTGCAATCCACACAGCTTCACTAACAGTTTATGAAACTAAGTTATCTGTGTATACACATATACTGTGCAGCATAGTTTTACTGAAGATGTTTTATCTTCTTGCACACATACATTCATGTACACACACACATACATGCACACACACACACACACACACACACACACACACACACACACACACACACACACACACACACACACACACACACACACACACACACACACTCTAATACCTGTGGCCTGGAACATCACACCACTGGAATAAATTATCAATATCAACATTGCAATTGATGGCAATACTTTTGTGAAACAAGTGTCTCCAAGCTCCAGTAAGTGCATACCACACACTGACACACAGATGGTCTATGCCAACATGTAGCCTTTGCACTAGATCTATGGGAGATTACAAGAATAACAATTATGTTTAAAGCACCACACCACATTTACCCCAGGGCAAATAGCACCACACTACCCCCTGGGCAATTAGCACCACATTACCCCCAGGATGCAATTAGCACCACATTACCCCCAGGATGCAACCAGCACCACATTACCCCCAGGATGCAATTAGCACCACATTAACCCAATCAGCACCACATTAACAGCCCTTGCATGGGGCCTTAAACATAATTGCCATTTTCAAGTTTGTAAGAACTATAAGCTATAAGCCATGCAGAGAAAGCTCTTTATGTGTGTTTAGTGACATGCAGTGCTTAAATATGACCCCTAATACACAGATACTCTGATTTACATCATTGCTGGAGTTGTGGGCGGAGTTATTGCCATTTTGGTCTTGCTGTTCGTCTCTGTTCTTCTGTACATGTGTACTGCTACCTGCAGAAAAGGAAAGAGAATCAGTAAGAATTTTTGTTCTCCACTTCCTTCCTCCCTGCATGCCTCATGTTCTTTCTGCTCTTCTTGTTGTACCCTCTGTTCTGCCTTCTCTCCTTCTCTCCCTCTCCTCCCCTCTTTCCTCCCCCTCTTTTCCCCCTCCCTACCTCTTAGCTTCCCTCTCCTCACCCTCCCTCCCTCCCTTCCTCCCCTTTCGTTCAGTCAGTGCCTCACACTCCACACATCCCCTCCCCATTCCATGTACTTTGCCTTATCCCTAACTTGCCACACCATTTTCTCCCTCCTCTCTCCATTACTGGCACAACAGGCATCAATCCACATAATAGCAACTCTCCACAGTAAGTCACCTTTGCTTAAGGACACTTACACACACACATACACACACATACACACACATACACAACACACACATACATGCATACAAACACACAAACACTCCTACCAGCTGGTTTACACAGCACCATGATCTCGCTCACATCCAGGGTCTCTAGTGCCTATGACTCATCACAAAATACAGAGAAAGCAGAGCTCCGAGTCCTGCACAGTCCCCAGTCCAACATCCTGCAAGGCACTCACTCTCACTCAACAGAGTACGTTCCCTTCATCAAGCAGAGTGGCCACACCCCCTTCAACGCCCACGGGGGCGCCCCTAGCCCCCTGGACGTTCCTTTGGAAGGCATCAGGGGACGTTGCGACTCCTACAGGGGTGTGGCCAGTCCCCACGAGCCCCTTAGCAGAGGGGGCAGCAACCCCTCGCAGCTCCACAGGGGGGCCTGCAGTCCCACGGACCTCCACACCATTGCAGGGGGGCTCGGGAGCCGAAATGATTTCCACAGCAGGATAGGAAGCCCCACCAACAACCTCCCCAGGGGGACAGACAGCCCTTTTAACCTCACGAGGGATCACAGTAGTCCTCTCGCTGATATCGTCATCGTCAGATCTCAGAACCCTTGCGGGGGTGCGCACAGCCCCCCTAGGAACCTCCCCACGTACCCCTCGGACCCCCAGTACAGGCTACCCCTGACCCACTGCAGCAGTCCCATCAGCTTTGGGGGGAGCCCTTACGACTGCAACAGCATGTACAAGCACATTGCTGAGGATGACGTCTCCTCTGTGACCACTTCCATCGTTCAGGGCCCCAGGCCTTCCTTCGGGAGGCAGCTGGAGTCTGTGAGCAGTGACAGGTCAGAGGGAAGGACCAACGCTTTCCCTCTCGGGTCGGACGTCGACGCTCCATGCGGGTTATCGTATTCGGTAGGTGTGAATGTGTTGAGGAAAGGGGGAGGGGGGTGTCATTGGAAACTGGGGGGTTACTTGGTTTACCATGGGCATATCTGCATACATATGGGTGGTTGGTGGCATGGGAGGTGGTCTGTTATATAGATTACACCCGTGGGCATGAGTACCAAAGTTTTAAATACACCACACAGCTTCATTTCTTTTTGACTTTCTTGTCATATGTATATGTGCCAGATTCCATGTACGTGCTTGAGTCTGTGTGTGTGTGTGTGTGTGTGTGTGTGCTTGCTTGCTTTGTATGTATGTGTGGTATTATCCTTTGCCCCCCCCCCCCCCCCCCCCCTCCTCCTCAGATCAAGGATAGCCTATTTGAGCTGGACTCTATAGATGCACCGAAGACCAGTTACATGACTGATGTCTGAATTTCACTTCTTTCCATTAAACATTTGTCCTTTTTGTTCCATTATATGTGCCAATCCATGTGGTGTTGTGTGTGATCATATTTAATGCCCATCAGAGCGGGAGTGCAAAATTGGAGGGTAATAAATGACTTGGGGACTTCCCCTCATTTAGCCTTGTGACTAGTGCTAGCTGAGGAGGAGGTGTAAGTCCACAGGGACAGGTTGTGTGTGGGTCAGGCAAAGCCCAAAGGGTTGTTTCTTAAAGTGTGCCCTGAAATGGGAGGTGTGTGGGTGAAGAGGGGGTGGAGTGTTTGGATGCCAAATATTTCCCCATGCATAATCCCTACAACATTCTGCAGAATCCCAACCATATACCATATGGTAGAAATGCACAGACAACTAGCTA
This sequence comes from Eunapius fragilis, assembly GCA_963681505.1. Lineage (NCBI taxonomy): Eukaryota > Metazoa > Porifera > Demospongiae > Spongillida > Spongillidae > Eunapius > Eunapius fragilis. The sequence goes on along the minus strand of OY811978.1, from coordinate 3,044,088 downwards.
TGTATAATATAAATGTGTGTGATGTGTGGGTATGGTTTTTAATTTGCATGTAGCAGAGATCAAGTGATAAAATGATACACACATGTACACCATGGATTAAATCTTTTAAAAAATGATGCTACCTCCTTGGTATGGTACTATGATTCCAAGTAGCCACCAACTAAACATATTCTCCATACTGTAAGTATTGCTCAATGCTTTTATTTTCAAGTTCTCCACTAGCTGGCCTTAGTTTGAGATTGAAACGAAATGCAATATTTCAATTAATTACCATATATACTTTTATCTGAGATAAAGTATGTCTGCTGTACTGTTATCACTATGCACGTTGAGGCACTGCCCTATGCCCTCGGAGATGTTAAGGAGCAGAGAGTGTGTAGTGCCTTGAACCACACCACAGTGGAAGATACGACCATGTTCTGGTGAAGTGATTGGTGAGGGTCTTGTCCCATCCAGAGAAGAGAGATGAGCAGGGGCTTGCTTAGTCTACCTTGGGGCATACATGACTCACATCGTTTGTCATGGAGGGGGTGGAGGTGGGGGGGAGGGGGGGGGGCTACAAACATAACATACCTACATGCCTTGCACAAAGGAGTATGCATCAGTATATGCCTTTGTATCCTCTGCATTGGCATCAGACCATAGCTCTGTACTTGTGATGTGCACATCATGTTTGTGGTTTACCCACATATAAATAGCAGAACATTTGACATTGTGGCATGTGTGTCCCCATAGGCCTATGGGGCACATTAATGGCACAATGTTCACCAGCCTACCTATAAGCGAGTGGGTGGAGAGAGAGAGAGAGAGCGAGAGGGAGGGAGGGGGAGGGGGAGGGAGGGATGGATAGAGAGGTAGGAGGAGAGAGAGGGTAAGGAAACAGAGGGAAGGGGAAAGTGAGAGCCAGTCTAAGGCTACATTAACTTATTGCAGCTGTTACACATTGACACCTGTCTGCCATATTTAATGAGCTTACTTTCAATATTTATTGTACAAGCCAGGCCCACCTGCATGCATGGAACCCCCCCCCCCTTCCCCTCCTCTCCCTCCCAACATAGATCCACCAGTGGCACACCTAACTCCCTTGTAGGGTTATTGTTTGTACAGCTTCAACTCTTCATCAGCAATGTGCATAGCAAAGAAGGGGAGGAAGGGAGGGAGGTGGGAAAGGGAGGGAGGGGGAAGAGGAAAGAGGATTAAGGGAATAACAGATTTTGTGACAAAAATAATTAAAAGCATTACAACTTTCCAGCATTAACATTATATTTAAAATATTTGTGCACAAAACTCCACCTACCTACCCCCATCACATGTGCAAACATGTACACACACAAACACAAACACATGCATACACACACACACGCACACACGCACACACGCACACACACACACACACACACACACACACACACACACACACACACACACACACACACACACACACACACACACTCTGCCTCCATGTCTGGGACTCTTTTAGAAATGTTATGTTCTAAGGTAAGAAAACTCCTTACCTCATTCACTCCCCCACACCTCAGGAAACCTTTACAGTGATTGCAGTCTAGTACCTGAATGCAATAATTCCTAATATGTGAGACCAGGAACTATTCTGCGATTTGGCTCTCATTCCTTCCCAGATAACCTTCGTCTCTCCCTTCGTTCCTTCTTTTCCCTCTCCTCCAAACTACATACCAGTGAGCTCTGTGCAGTTCAGCCTCTAAAATGTGCTCTGTTTAGAAAGTCTCTCACTATCACAACAAGTAACATGTGCCATGCACTTAACTGCACAACTGCTTGTGTGTGGTTTGTTATCTCGAAGAGCGTGTGCATGCATATGTCTGACCTGACCACATGTACACACATATGAGATCATGTGTGCACGTGAATGAGTTAATTACTAAGTACCATATAAGATAAATAGCCCAACATAAATGAAATAAGAGTATTCTCTGTACTGTAAGCTTTGTCCAACACATATGGCCTCTGCTGGCCTTATCTTATGATTTCAGGAAGAGCCCAATCATGAAATAAGGCTGATCATGAAACCATCCCTGCATGTCTGCTGTGCGAAAGGCCTCATCTGTGCACCCTGCCCCTCCTCCCCATCCCCTCCCTGATGTTAAGGAGCAGAGAGTGTGTAGTGCCTTGAGCCACACCACAGTGGAAGATACGACCATGTCCTGCTAATGGTGGGGCAAAGTGATTGTCTCTATGGATGTACCACTAAAGGGCAGCACCCACACCCTTTGTCATGAAGAAAAACACACAAGCATATATATATCTATATGCATGCATGCAAGCCCTACAGGGGAGCATCCTTGCATGTCTGAACAGTATAAAGATTGAATGATATATGCATTTGGAGGAGAATGTAGGAAAGCAGCAAGGGAGAGGGGATGGAGAGGGGAAGGAGAAAGTGAGCGTGAACAAAAGAGAAGGAGATGGCAGAATTCTCTAATGAAAATCTCTTCCAGGACAGTACTGGCATGTTTAGAATTCAGTGCCTCTTTTAACATGCCATTAAGCACAAGTACACGAATGCACACAAAGCTGAGTAAGGAAATTCCGTATGCTTTGGGTGTGATGGTGCTTCAAGCATGGATGCATGACCATTGAGGTGGGGGGGGGGGGGGGGGGGGGGGGGGAGGAAAGAGGGCATTTGTGAATGGCATGAGAGTGGGAGAGGAAGGAGGATTTCAAGCAAATATTTTGTCTAATATTGTAAAGTCCACTGATTACCCAATTTCACAATGAAATTGCACTTGCCATGGAGTTGAATGGAAGGTGTTCCCCCACTTGATTTTCAAACATCTAAATTCAAGACTGGTAGAAGGAACATTTTGAGGATATAATGAAATGACACCTGCTCTGCTTCAAAGGGGTAAGGCGAAAACAAATTAAAAAATAATTATGCCACAATGCGCGTGCACACACACACACATACACACATGCGCAAAAGCACACACACACACTCACACACACACACACACACACACACACACACACACACACACACACACACACACACACACACACACGTGCTAGCATTCCAGGAAGAGCATATTTTCTAATTCACTTTTGTTAAAACATCTAAAAATGTTATCACTAAATGATTTTGAAGAAGAATCTTGCAACTTTTGGACACAAAAAATGGAAACAGAATATTGCAGCAAAATGTACACATACTTTGCACAGCTATATCTTTAGGAGCAGAGTAAAAATCAGTAGAAACAGGATTCGTCTAAGTACATACTGATTTTGAAGCATAAGGACACTCCTGCAGAGAGATATTAACTTACCCTCATTTTGCCTTCTGACTACTGCTAGCTGAGGAGGAGTTGTAAGTCCACAGGGACAGGGTTGAAGGCAGGCAAAGCCCAAGGAACTATTTCTTCAAGTGTGCCCTGGAAAGTGTATGTTTGTGGGTGAAGCGTTTGGATGCCAAATGTTTCCCTATGCATTATCCCTACAACATTCTGCCGAATCCCAGCCATATACCATATGGTAGAAATGCATGGACAGCTATTTTTGCTATGTATATATATAATATATATGTGTGTGTGTGTGTGTGTGTGTGTGTGTGTGTGTGGTGTGGTTTATTTGCATGTAGCAAAACATGATTCCTACATGAACACATGTACACTGTGGATTAAATCTTAAAAAAAAAATGATGCTACTATGATTCCAAGTAGCTATAGCCATCAACTAAACGTATTCTCCATACTGTAAAGTTGTTCAAATGTTCCCTGAGGTGCGTGTGTTTCCATTTGTTGTGTCCAAAAGTTGCAAGATTCTTCTTCAAAATCATTTAGTGATAACATTTTTAGATGTTTTAACAAAAGTGAATTAGAAAATATGCTCTTCCTGGAATGCTAGCACGTGTGTGTGTGTGTGTGTGTGTGTGTGTGTGTGTGTGTGTGTGTGTGTGTGAGTGTGTGTGTGTGCTTGTGCGCATGTGTGTATGTGTGTGTGTGTGCACGCGCATTGTGGCATAATTATTTTTAAATTTGTTTTCGCCTTACCCCTTTGAAGCAGAGCAGGTGTCATTTCATTATATCCTCAAAATGTTCCTTCTACCAGTCTTGAATTTAGATGTTTGAAAATCAAGTGGGGGAACACCTTCCATTCAACTCCATGGCAAGTGCAATTTCATTGTGAAATTGGGTAATCAGTGGACTTTACAATATTAGACAAAATATTTGCTTGAAATCCTCCTTCCTCTCCCACTCTCATGCCATTCACAAATGCCCTCTTTCCTCCCCCCCCCCCCCCCCCCCCCACCTCAATGGTCATGCATCCATGCTTGAAGCACCATCACACCCAAAGCATACGGAATTTCCTTACTCAGCTTTGTGTGCATTCGTGTACTTGTGCTTAATGGCATGTTAAAAGAGGCACTGAATTCTAAACATGCCAGTACTGTCCTGGAAAAAAAAAATGATGCTACTATGATTCCAAGTAGCTATAGCCATCAACTAAACGTATTCTCCATACTGTAAGTATTGCTCAACACTTTTTGTTTCAAGTCTTCCACTATCTGGCCTTTGTTTGTGATTGAAGTGAAATGCATCCTTACCTCATTCACTCCCCCCCCACCACACACACACACACACACACACACACACACACACACACACACACACACACACACACACACACACACACACACACACACACACGCACCTCAGGGAACATTTGAACAACTTTACAGTAGTGTGACACTCATACACAAACTACATGAAGGCATATGAAACCTGTTAGCCCCAATGGCCTTCCCACAGCTGGGGGGTAGCTGCAGTACCACCAGTTAAAATAATCAAGTTATTAACTTTCATAGCTGAAAATATCATATGCATATAACGTCATCAAGAATCTATGCTTCAAATGTCCAGTCGAGCAACCGACTTCATGACAAAAAGATCATCCCGTCTTGCTGTATTGCAATTCATGTATCTTCAAGTTATTAACTTTCATAGCTGAAAATATCATATGCATATAACGTCATCAAGAATCTATGCTTCAAATGTCCAGTCGAGCAACCGACTTCATGACAAAAAGATCATCCCGTCTTGCTGTATTGCAATTCATGTATCTTCACTCCTGCAAAGAGTTTGTGTCTGTGCAACCACATTCTCACAACAAACATTCTTGTGTTACTTATGTTTTGGTTACCCAATTGCAATTGACATTGCTTAGGGATTATGGTTATGGGTTTTGGCAAGGATTGTATATGGGTTCTCATGGTGAGGTGTATGTTACGTTGACCTTTGCATTAGCAGGTAGCGCTTGTGTATGTTTGACGCACTCATGGTGAGTGCATATGGGTTTGAAGCACTCATGGTGAGGTGTATGTTACGTCAACCTTTGACCTTGCATTTTCGTAAATGGTGTTGAAATTTGTACCTTGGTATGAATTGAACCACTAACCTTGCACTGTGATTACATTGGTGTAACCACTACGCCAATCTGACCATCCCCTACCCCCTCCCATTTAGGGAAAGAGCCATGCTTTATGGGATATCACGTGCCATAAAAAGAGGTGCAAATTTGGAAGTAATCAAAAAGACACAAAAATTTTCAAATAGGAGGGACAGTATAAATATGATGATATAATAGAACTAAACAACTAATAATGTTGCTGGCGATGTGCAAGTTTAGGGCACAAATGATTTGTGATGAGGTAACTGATGAGATAACTGATGTGGTGTACTTACCAGGCCATCCTTACACAGTGGCTTCACATGGATAGTGACGTTTCTTTACTTGTAGTGCTTTCCTTCTGATTAGAAGAGAAGTTATTACCATTCACACATGGTCCAATGTGCGCATGCACACATATTGTGATGTGATGTGTGTGATGCACTATATCACACCCACATCACAGTACATTAAACATAACATACCCACACATTACACATACACCACACGTATCACACAACCACACTCCTCTTCGCCATGACTCTCTCCCAGTACTGCCTAAATATATACAGCACAGCTTATTTTTAACACTCATGTATAAAAAAGAATAATTAACAAATAAAAATAAAAGGTGAAATAGATCCATGAGCCCTTGTCACAAAGTCATGCGAAGATGATCACACACCATCACGATAAATGTAACCACACCCACCTCCTAGAGTTAACCACACCCACCTCACTAGTGGTAACCTCACCCACCTCACTAGAGTTAACCACACCCACCTCACTAGGGTCCCAAGCAAGGCCAAATACCCTTCTACCTGTGCCAATGAACTAGTCCATCTTATCCTGAATGGCTGCTGGTGTTCTGTAGGTGAGTGTGTCAGTACATGCACTCTGGAGAGTATAGAGAAGGGAGAGGGAATGGAGTGGGAGAGAAGGGATGATGAAGTAAGATAAACAGCTCTAGATCAAATCATTAACACAACATCTCTTGGCTATCTCACCCCTCTGATGAGGTGAGAATTATATTGTATGTAGTTATGTGCACGTATGCTGCTAGTATGTACTGCCAATTCAAATGAAAAATGTGCAAAGTTACATCCATCATGTGCACCTTACTAGATCAACTCCCTAATCTTTGATCAGTGAAGGTCTTGCACTCTTTGATGATGACATATGTAAAAAAGTTTTTATCCCCAGCATTGCTTCTTTAAGGACGGCCGAATTCTGAAAATATAAACCACACTCGGTTTATTGTTGTTGAAAAATTATAGGTTAGATTCAAGATGAGGATGGTCAGCTAATACTTTAGTGGTTGAAATATAGGTTTGGCAGCACAAAATCCTGTTACCAGTGTGAACTCAAAATGGCAGGCCACTTTATTGTGAAGAACAAAAGTTCAATTAACAGTGGGGGATAAAAGGGATGTTTTGTACCAGTACCTCCCTTCCCCCCCCCCACCCCCCCACCCCCCCCTCCCCCATGTGCAACTGGAACCCTCTGCAGAGCTGAGGTTCTCCTGCAATCAGTGCCTGTTGATACAGGAATATTGTGGTCAGTGGAAAAGAAATGTTTTAAAAGGGTGAGTGAAACGTGGATGCTGGCTTAGTTTAACATGTCCCACGACATAAATCAGGATAGCATCTATATTAGGATGGTAACAGGAGTTCGACCAGGACCAGCAATATCATTATTACAACCTTGTTAAATTAGATTTTAGAAAATTACTATCTTACATATAATTTCATTGTCATTGAGTATGGTCACCATGATGTTGTTTGTTCAGCCATTGCACCAGTGTCTTTTAAAATGACCAAACATTGCATAGATTATTGATAAGCTGTATAACCATGCAAACAGTTTCAGGACGGCCGGTCTTGGATCTCACCTTTTCTTTGGTTTCTTTCAATCAGTAGGTAATCAACACAACACGTGACTTATCCTTGACTGCAAAACCAGTACGTGTTTTAATGTAAAAAAAAACAACGGTAACAGTACTAAGATATTATAATATCAATTGTCTATTTGTAAGAACAAAATGCAAATGTACCACATGGAAGATATTTACATTCAAACTGCCGATGGAAATAAAAGCTGTGGATGGTTACATCACCGTACTTCTAGATTTCTTTTGGTTGCATGAAAAGAAGTAAACATATATCGGAAAATAAACTTGTATAAACTTGCTGGCTCGCTGTATGGACCGTTTTGCTATACTGCTGCTCGCGGGTCTTACGAACCCCCACATTCCTCCCTCTTCCAACCATCCTCCCTCCACTACCATTCTCTCCCATCCCATCCCTCCCCCACCTCCTCCTCCTCCTACTATTTCCCACACCACCTCCCCATCCCTCCCCACCTCCTCCCCCTCCTACTACTTCCTCCCTCCCTTCTCTTCCTTTCTCTCCTTCACGCACACTCATATTTCGTAGAGTGTGACGTTCCCTGGTAACAGTACGACAGGTACGCTGACAGGGCTCAATGGAGGCACCCCATACCTCCTGAGGATGAAGGCTGTCGTGTTGGGAATGGAGGGTCCTCCTGGGGACCAGGTCATGGCCACCACTACCACCACTGGTGAGTTATATACAGCAGAACCACACCCACTCATGTGGCCACACCCCTTTGGCCTGATATTCTGTGCACTCATGCTCTCATCTCACTGCTCATTGCACACATCCACATACATCCACACATATCCACATCCACACACACAATCTGCACACAATGTGCTATCACACATACATAATTCTCATACCCATCACACCCCACACCCCTCACCACATCCCTCACACCTCACACTCATACAGTGCCTGTGGTGACCCTGGTGGCCGTTAACCCTCTTAATGACGGCCGCTCCTTGCAAGTGTACTGGCGCGTCTCTGATGCAGGAGGTGTGTCCATTCAGGTGGCCATCAACATAACGGTCAGGCTGAACGGTACAGTAGTGCAGACGTTGAGAGTGGGGCCATCTTTGGTGGAGTACTACCTGATCACAGGACTGATGCCCACCACTTCCTACACTGTTGAGGTGACCGCAGAGAACACAGTGGGATCTAGCGTAGCTGCCAGCTCCATCATGACACCACTGGGTTAGTGGGGAGGTGTGTGGGGAGGGAAGGGAGGGAGGGAGGAGGGAGGTGTGGGAGAGGAATGGGAAGTGTGTGCAGAGGGAAGGAGAGGAGGGGAGGTGTGTGAGGAGTGGAGGGAGGGTGGTCTGCAAGGAAGATTACAAAGGATTACAAAGGATTACAAAGGATTACAAAGGATTACAAAGGATTACAAAGGATTACAAAGGACTATGTAGGGCTGCTCTTTTGTAACTAAAAAGGGATGAATGTAGTTCAGATTTTGTTTCATGTACATGTATGGGGGATCTGTTTCCTAGCATCAAATTATTTTGCGACAATTCCCACATGCTACACACACATGCACACATACACACACATGCACACTGACACACTTTGATACGCATATACATGTTATACACATATGTACATGCCACAACCATCAGCTCCTCCAACCACACCCACCAAACCCACCATAGTGGCCGAGACAAGCCATTCCATCGTCATGGAGACATTGGTAGACTTTGTTTGTTCAGCACCGGTGCAGTTCATCCTGATCAACGTGTCAGAGCTACAGAGTGGCCAAAGTCAGTTGGTAAACGTGTCCCTCAATGACAGCAGTGTGGTCCAGTCATCCAACATCACCACCACATCACTGGGGATCTCCCTCGTGATCGCAGAGGGGAGCGGTCTTGTGGTGCATAGTAGGCCTTATGTGTTCTCTGTAGCTGCTGGGAACAGCATAGGGGTTGGCCACTTCAGCGAGCAATCTGAACCAGCAAGTTTAGGTGAGACCTTTTCCTTGTGTGCACGTGAGCTTGTGTTGTGTGTGTGTGTGTATGTGTGTGTGTGCATGTGTGTTTGCATGCTACTTCTAACAACAAGCATTCACCTTGCTCACACTTCCAGATGCAACATGATAGTTAAATAAGGGGTACCCAGAAGGAGACAATGAGGCAGATGAGCGTAAGCTCATTGTCATTAAGGTTGTATGAAATCAGGTGTTTTTAGGTGGGGATGTAGGGTCCATTATGCCCACCTCCGCTGACCCCTGTTAGGGATGTCCACCTCTACTGACCCCTGTTAGGGATGCCCACCTCTGCTGACCCCTGTTAGGGATGCCCACCTCTACTGACCTCTGTTAGGGATGCCCACCTCTGCTGACCCCTGTTAGGGATGCCCACCTCTGCTGACCTCTGTTAGGGATGCCCACCTCTGCTGACCCTCATTTGGGTCAAATTTCCACCCACAGTCAGAATCCAAAATCAAATCCTAGACACTAGCTTTAAACAAAAACATTGCAATCTTATATTTTGGTATATTTGCCTTAAGGCTGACATACATGGATCGACTTCCTGCCGATTTATCGCCTGCAACTAAAATGAATATGCGTAAAAACTCCATAAAACTTTAGTTTACTGAATTTTCACCCGAATTCATTTGAGTTGCAGGCGATAAATCGGCAGGAAGTCGACTGGTGTATGTCGGTCTTTAGGCATCATAGCAAACACCAGCACACCCTATCTGTATGGTGGGTGGACTGAGGTCAGATGCCAGCCGGATAATTATTGGTACATCTTTTGGGGTGCAATCCACACAGCTTCACTAACAGTTTATGAAACTAAGTTATCTGTGCATACACATATACTGTGCAGCATAGTTTTACTGAAGATGCTTTATCTTCTTGCACACATACATTCATGTACACACACACACATACATGCACACACACACACACACACACACACACACACACACTCTAATACCTGTGGCCTGGAACATCACACCACTGGAATAAATTATCAATATCAACATTGCAATTGATGGCAATACTTTTGTGAAACAAGTGTCTCCAAGCTCCAGTAAGTGCATACCACACACTGACACACAGATGGTCTATGCCAACAATGTAGCCTTTGCACTAGATCTATGGTAGATTACAAGAATAACAATTATGTTTAAAGCACCACACCACATTTACCCCAGGGCAAATAGCACCACACTACCTCCTGGGCAATTAGCACCACATTACCCCAGGATGCAATTAGCACCACATTACCCCCAGGATGCAACCAGCACCACATTACCCTCAGGATGCAATTAGCACCACATTAACAGCCCTTGCATGGGGCCTTAAACATAATTGCCATTTTCAAGTTTGTAAGAACTATAAGCCATGCAGAGAAAGCTCTTTACGTGTGTTTAGTAACGTGCAGTGCTTAAATATGACCCCTAATACACAGATACTCTGATTTACATCATTGCTGGAGTTGTGGGCGGAGTTATTGCCATTTTGGTCTTGCTGTTCGTCTCTGTTCTTCTGTACATGTGTACTGCTACCTGCAGAAAAGGAAAGAGAATCAGTAAGAATTTTTGTTCTCCACTTCCTCCCTCCCTGCATGCCTCATGTTCTTTCTGCTCTACTTGTTGTACCCTCTGTTCTGTCTTCTCTCCTCCTCTCTTTCCTCCCCCTCTTTTCCCCCTCCCTACCTCTTATCTTCCCTCTCCTCCCCCTCCCTCCCTCCCTTCCTCCCCTTTCGTTCAGTCAGTGCCTCACACTCCACACATCCCCTCCCCATTCCATGTACTTTGCCTTATCCCTATCTTGCTGCACCATTTTCTCTCTCCATTACTGGCACAACAGGCATCAATCCACATAATAGCAACTCTCCACAGTAAGTCACCTTTGCTTAAGGACACATACACACACACATACACACACACACATACACACACATACACAACACACACATACATGCATACAAACACACAAACACTCCTACCTGCTGGTTTACACAGCACCATGATCTCGCTCACATCCAGGGTCTCTAGTGCCTATGACTCATCACAAAATACAGAGAAAGCAGAGCTCCGAGTCCTGCACAGTCCCCAGTCCAACATCCTGCAAGGCACTCACTCTCACTCAACAGAGTACGTTCCCTTCATCAAGCAGAGTGGCCACACCCCCTTCAACCTCCACGGGGTCACCCCTAGCCCCCTGGACGTTCCTTTGGAAGGCATCAGGGGACGTTGCGACTCCTACAGGGGTGTGACTAGTCCCCACCAGCCCCTTAGCAGAGGGGGCAGCAACCCCTCGCAGCTCCACAGGGGGGCCTGCAGCCCCACGGACCTCCACACCATTGCAGGGGGGCTCGGGAGCCGAAATGATTTCCACAGCAGGATAGGAAGCCCCACCAACAACCTCCCCAGGGGGACAGACGGCCCTTTTAACCTCACGAGGGATCACAGTAGTCCTCTCGCTGATATCGTCATCGTCAGATCTCAGAACCCTTGTGGGGGTGCGCACAGCCCCCCTAGGAACCTCCCCACGTACCCCTCGGACCCCCAGTACAGGCTACCCCTGACCCACTGCAGCAGTCCCATCAGCTTTGGGGGGAGCCCTTACGACTGCAACAGCATGTACAAGCACATTGCTGAGGATGACGTCTCCTCTGTGACCACTTCCATCGTTCAGGGCCCCAGGCCTTCCTTCGGGAGGCAGCTGGAGTCTGTGAGCAGCGACAGGTCAGAGGGAAGGACCAACGCTTTCCCTCTCGGGTCGGACGTCGACGCTCCATGCGGGTTATCGTATTCGGTAGGTGTGGATGTGTTGAGGAAAGGGGGAGGGGGTGTCATTGGAAACTGGGGGGTTACTTGGTTTACTATGGACATATCTGGGTGGTTGGTGGCATGGGAGGTGGTCTGTTATATAGATTACACCCACACATATGGGCATGAGTACCAATGTGTTTAAGCACACCACACAGCTTCATTTCTTTTTTACTTTCTTGTCACATGTATATGTGCCAGATTCCATGTACGTGCTTGAGTAGTATGTGTGTGTGATTGTGCGTGTGTGAGTGTGTGTGTATGTGGGTGTGCTTGCTTTGCATGTACGTGTGGTATTATCCTTTGCTCCCCCCTCCCCCTCAGATCAAGGATAGCCTATTTGAGCTGGACTCTATAGACGCACCGAAGACCAGTTACATGACTGATGTCTGAATTTTACTTCTTTCCACGAAGCTTTTTGTCTTTTTTTGTTCCATTATATGTGCCAATCCATGTGGTGTTGTGTGTGATCATTTTTAATGCCCATCAGTGCGGGAGTGCAAAATTGGAGGGTAATAAATGACTTGGGGACTTCCCTTCATTTTGCGTTGTGACTACTGCTAGCTGAGGAGGAGGTGTAAGTCCACAGGGACAGGGTTGAAGGCAGGCAAAGCCCAAGGAACTATTTCTTCAAGTGTGCCCTGGAAAGTGTATGTTTGTGGGTGAAGCGTTTGGATACCAAATGTTTCCCTATGCATTATCCCTACAACATTCTGCAGAATCCCAGCCATATACCATATGGTAGAAATGCATGGACAGCTATTTTTGCTATGTATATATATATGTGTGTGTGTGTGTGTGTGTGTGTGTGTGTGCGTGCGTGTGTGTGTGGTGTGGTTTATTTGCATGTAGCAAAACATGATTCCTACATGAACACACATGTACACTGTGGATTAAATCTTAAAAAAAAAATGATGGTACTATGATTCCAAGTAGCTATAGCCATCAACTAAATGTACTCTCCATACTGTAAATATTGCTCAACACTTTTTGTTTCAAGTGCTCCACTAGCTGGCCTTTGTTTGTGATTGAAGTGAAATGCAGTATTTCGATGAATTACCATATAAGGCTTTCCTCTGAGGATAAAGTATGTCTGCTGTTCCAAATGCAACACAATGTTATCACATTGAGGCACTGCCCTATGCCCTCCCTGATGTTAAGGAGCTGAGGGTGTGTAGTGCCTTGAACCACACCACAGTGGAAGATACGACCATGTCCTGCTGATGGTGGGGCAAAGTGATTGTCCTTATGGACATACCACTAAAGGGCAGCACTCACACCCTTTGTCATGAAGAAAAACACACAAGCACATACATATCTCTCTATATGCATGCATGCAAGCCCTACAGGGGAGCATCTTTGCATGTCTGAACAGTATAAAAATTGAATGATAATTTGCATTTGGAGGAGAATGTAGGAAAGCAGCTAGGGAGAGGGGGTGGAGAGGGGAAGGAGTGAGTGGGTGAGAACAATAGAGAAGGAGATGGCAGAATTCTCTAATAAAAATCTCTTCCAGGACTTACTGGCATGTTTAGAATTCAGTGCCTCTTTTAACATGCCATTAAGCACTAGTACACGAAAGCACACAAAGCTGGGCCATATGCTTTGGGTGTGATGACTAAATGCATAGAAAAATGGTGCTTCAAGCATGGATACATGACCACTGAGGTGGGGGGTGGGGGAAGAGGGCATTTGTGTGTGACATGAGAGTGGGAGAGGAAGGAGGAGGTGGTTAATGTTGATATCCAGGTTTTCAAGCAAGTATTTTGTCTAATATTGTAAAGTCCACTGATTACCCAATTTCACAATGAAATTGCACTTGCCATGGAGTTGAATGGAAAGTCTTTCCCCCACTTGATTTTCAAACATCTAAATTCAAGACTGGTAGAAGGAGCATTTTAAGGATATAATGAAATGACACCTGCTCTGCTTCAAAGGGGTAAGGTGAAAACAACTTTAAAATAATTACGTCCCACTACTCACACACACACACACTCACAGCACACAACCTGGGCCAGCCGCAATAAAGGCATGAATTAGTTAATAGATATTCACACGTGAGTACAAAATCTCAATATCACTGGTGTGATATTGCACGACACTACATTATTAAGAAGCATTCACGTGGAAATTGACTTATATGAATTTGGCAATGAATTTACTGCTTTTGCAGTTATGGTATTGTAATCGTACCATTCATGTGCCTGCTAAGCATCTAAGATGTAAATTTGCTAGCACTGCAGTTGCTATGGATCATGGAAACCAGTGCTCCCCGAACCACATAAGGTTCCTACCTATTCCTGGAATCACAATATGATTTGTTCATTGTCAAATCAAATAATGATTTACAATTTGATTATAAATCAAGCTCGGGATTCAGCGCAACTGGTACATCATCACTCTTGATTTGTGACATGATTTTCTATTCAATTGCAAATCAAACATTTAGGTTTAGCACTAATGGAAAATCACTCTTTTGATTTAAAGAGTGATCATACAAAAGAATTGTACAAGTAACTCACATTACATATTCAAAACACAACATATGTTAAATTAATTCACTGATCCATTAGCTACCATGGAAGCTCACTAACATAATATGAACTGTTCCTTCCAGTTTGTGCAAGTGCACAACAATTTACCAATCTTCTAGGGTTTATATAACCCTGTCTGGCTCATAAAATTCATTGTTCACCATGTAAAGTCCAGTTTTTTTTCTCTATTGCAGGTGTCTTGAAACACATCGATGTAAATATGCAAGTAAATTTCATGCACTTCATTTTTTGTACCATCAGTTGTCCTAATGAGTGATGTGTAAATGTAACATACATTTTGAAAATGTGATATCAGTGCTTTCAGTACATCAGGTGTCTCAGCTATTATATCTGGTAATTCACAGTGAAATGAACAGAGCTGCTTCAACATTGTGGCCATTAATTGTGATGCAATTTTTTTTTCTGTTGTTGGGAATATTACTAAAATAGCCATTCATACGCTCAGAACATCACAAATATGAAGGGCCATTATGCAGCAATAAATGTTTTATGATGATCTTGCACCAACCTATACAAGTTCAATACATCTTCTTCATTTAGAATTCGTTTGCATATGCACGCTACTTTCATACTTTTGTCTGTATGAATTGGTGTGAAAATGGTATTAATTCAAGTTGGTATCCAAGCGTTGAGCTAATGCTATACACCAGGTCTGTCCCTTACAAGTACAGTGCAGACAGTTCCACGCTGCCTACCTTAAGCCTTACTGAAGCTGCTTGAACCAAACAGGATCTTTGAAATGCAATTGTAGAATAGGGTGCAAGAATTGGTGTTGTCCTTGTAAAGGATCAGGAGGTTATTGTACAAGTTACTCTCTCCAAAGAGTATTTGTGCAAATAAGGAGTGCCATGAGACAGCTGACGGGATGCAGCATCATCACTTTTGTCCTCTCGTTTCCTTCTTTGTATCAAATTACTGGGGCAGAACTTACCATTTCCTGTTACAAGGGAGTCCTTCATTCAAATACTTGATGCAGGAGGGAACCATTGGATTACATGCAGTCGAGCACCCCAATCTTGTTAGAAACAAATCAGGGGTAACCGTGAAGAAAGGTCATAATTCACTAATAAGGACATGCCCTTAGCCATGATATTGCTCTTTATTCTTCTCGAATGCAGAATTTCACAAAATGCGCAACGTAACTTTTGTCATGCAATTTATAAATGGACCGTGCATAGTATGATTTACGTATAAATTGTTGCGCAGTTCATGCACTCTCATAATGCACAGAGCAGTTTATAAATTGCTCAAATTAACCGCAAGATCTTTTTTGCTGCCGTTCTGCAAATATATATCCACTGGTCCATAAACACAACAGTCACTGAGTGGCCTTCGACCTACATGCAGCACTGCCTCTCTTTATCTTCGAGGTATTGTGGGAATTTTGGACCACCACAGCAGGGAAAGGACAGCCTATGGTACCTCACCACTGCCAACTGCAATACCATCACTTTGCAGAGCAAAGCTGAGATGCTGACATTGCTTCAAGCGTAATGGCGTTTTTATCATCGTTATCTCTTTTTCTCATGCTTGACACGGCACGTTGGCCGTATAGTGGATCTTTTGTCTTGACTGCTCGCAGCTTGGTTAAACAATATTTTTCATTGACCGCTTCAGCCATGATCTGCTTGTTGATAACTTAGGTATAGCTCCTTACCATATCTAAGCAGGAGACTGAGACATCAGGATGCAAGATTTAAAAAACAAAAAGGCAATCTGTAAAGAAGAAAAAACTGCCATGTCCTCAAGATTGATGATGGTAGTTAATGCACAATGGCATATCCACTGTTTTATACTCAGGTTTTGGTTCATTTTCAAACCTCGTTTTGTACTATTCCACAAAGCCCTTTGTAACCCTAGAACAGCTTTGGCACTACATAAAAGTTGCATAATGCTAAAGTATGACTTTTGAAACTAAGCCCAGTTTTTTTCACAACCGCTTCCCAGCATGGCAGATCCCAGCTATTTTATAGTTATGTGAGAATCAGTTATTTTAACCAAGCAGCAGCCTACATTTAAGCACAAATAAATGCATTGACAAGCCTTTATTTGCCTACGCTAGGAATGAGGTGAGATGTAAAGTTATTAATATGTGACCATGTAATAATTAACAATCCTCTAGTCAACTAGCTGCGGTTCTGGCAAATGGAACTTGATATCACGTATTTATTCCAGTTTTATGTCTTATTTTTCATCAAAGTCGCTTTTAGCAGGTGTACCGAAAATCAAGTGATTACACTTAGCTCTTTGTTGCTATCGAACTTGGTCATTTTCATGTTTTGTTGGCTTTAAGAGAAAAAAATTTTTTTTCATTAACACCAATACGTCAAATTTTCATCAATGGAAAAAAAAATCTTAATTGCAAAAAAACTAAATATGCTAGTGTTCAACAGAGCAGTTAAATTAATGAAAAGTCATTATCTATCTACAATTCACCACGTATGCTTTCAGCTGCTCCTTGTAGACCCAGCTCCATCAGGGCTGTGCACAACACTTCATAGGTAGCATTAGTGCCTTTCTTGTATATCCATCTCCTAAGCAATGCTTTCCTTTGGTCTGCAGGTGCTCGATTATTGTTTTCAATATCTTCAATCTCTTGCTCTCCAAAGCCCAGTTTCTTTCCAACCAACTGCCAGTCTGGCAAATTTCCTGCTACTCTTGCAATGTCACTATCAGGTATTTTGACTGCAGGCAAAATTAAAGTTACTCAGTATTAAGATTGTGACCCTCTTCCTATTATTACATACACAAGGCTGCATACATGTAATAGTATAATGTAGCCTTCCCATGAAAATACCGTATTTTCGTTTTTTTGTTCGTTTCCACTCACGCACGAAACATGAAAGCCAAGAAATATACACTTTTTAAGACGAACCATTGTACGTACATAACGCTAGTTATTAAGTTTGCAGTATTGATAATTGCGGTAATATGGCGACCGAGATGGCGACAACGGAGGTGGAGGTTCCAAAACCCAAGGGAAGCGCGACAGGTGGCAACAGACTTTTTTACCATGAGCATCTGCAAGATTAGCTCCAGCAGTACCACTTATGCGCACGAGTATTATACGGTATATTAAATGTGTTTAATTGCTATAGTTAAAGCTATCAATATCCTATGGTAAAATAAATTTTAGGATCTTGCGCTAACTCTGCGCTAGTATTAGTATCATAAGGTCAGATACCTTATATGTAAAGAAGTCCTGTAACTATTGATTTGTAGTGTTAGTTGATATTTATATTGAAAAGACATGTGGATGATATAGTCCCTGCCTCCTATGGGGTTTACCCAAAGAATTGGGTGAATTGGTGTGAAAATGTGCATGCAGGTTGCTCAACAGTATTTCATGATGGGCAAATATTTATGTGCAGAACAAATAATTAGCTGCTACAAAACTCCTCTACATATGAACAGATTTGAAGTGATTTAAATACCCTTGCCGAAAGTTATGGTGGTTTTGATTACCAAGGGGTATTGTGTATCTCTCTATAATGGCAGCAACAGTGATGTCATATATTTATAATTATAATATTATATATTGGCAAATGCTCATCAGGTTTATATTTTGCCATTAACTAGCTGTCCCAGATATGCATATTTTTAGTTAACATCGCATGGCCTCATCCATTATAAAAAAAGACATGTCTTGTGTAGCATTCATTTGCCTTACTAAATAATTAATGACACATTTAAAATGAATTCATTTCATTACCATTTGGTGCCTTCTGTGGTGAAGTTGTCTGTCCCAGCATTTCTATTAATAAATACAATGTATGAACATAATACTGAATATCCATCAGCACATTGTATTATATTATTTGATGCACTTATCACTGTCATTATATTATGCATTAGTAGCCACACACAATCACATGTGCAACTAGCACCAGTATACTTAGCGTGCAAGTGTGTTTCAGATACCCCATTCGATACTGCATTATAGACAACAGTCAGTTTTTGATAGCATTAGAAATACCAAAGACTATTTTAGCTTTTACGAACGGTTATAACTTGACTGCCATGTGAAAATTCTACAAACTCTAATGGTATTGCAAAAAATAAGTACAAAATCAATTTCTCAAAATATGATACAGAAGAAAATCCTTCATGGTCTAGTTAATAAATGACATGTTTTAAAAATATGAATTGATTGGATTACCTTTTGGTGCCATCTGTGACTGTTGGCCAAGCATTCCTAATTTTAAAAAATGCATTTGACATATTAATATAGGCCATACAACATACTTAATATAATGTACATGTCAAGGGACACCAATTATACAGGTTTTGTGAATTGACTACATTTAACTTATACATATGGCATGCATTGGACGTAATTGTCATCACTGGTGGTGTGCACAAGCCACTGAGCAAGATCGTTTAAAAAGGTGTTCATTCAGGGTGACTAACAACAGATGTCTAAATTACAATTGGAATTGTCCTTAGCTACAACAACAAGACCAAGCCATCAATGCTGACCCTTGTTGATCATGTGATTGAATCCTATATGACAGTAATGCAGTATGTCATCAACAGACGCTTTTTCTAACATTTTGCTAGCAGCCTGGTCAACTACTTCAACTTTTTTTGCTGCCTCATCTAAAGAATGATCATCAAGGTTTTATACAGCCAATTCATTTCTTTCAGTTTATGAATGGTTAACTTTATGGCATTTACGTCAACCAATGTCTGCCACACAACCTTATTTTAAGTTGGAAAAGCTTTTGCTCTTGAATTAACTGCGTACTGAAAGAATCAGGCGATATCAGCTCAGGTACAGTCACAAGCCCACTTAGAACACATCGTGCTGGCATAGTGTTCTTATTAAGCAGTGCTTGCGCATGTAAAGTTTTTGGGTAACACTACTTTGCTGCCGGATGTGAGCTTTCAATGTCAACCATGCAGCTGTTCAGAGGTTACAAAAGTCACTGAAACAAGACACTGCAGGGCAATGACATGAATGCTCACAGCAACAACAACAACAGGGAAACTCTGCATCATCATTATAGTTGAGTGATGCAGTCAGCATGTGTAAAACACAGGGGTCTTTCAATGCAGTCAATGAATGGCCTTCTCACTGAGTCCTCACTCAACAATTCAGGTAAGTTTTCCGTCAAGCGATGGTACTCTATCATTTAATCAACACTGCCACTAGAAAGCATTGCATCAATAGCCATATTATGTTTTTAGGGTAGAAATTATAATGTTTCCAGAGAATCTCCTTGCCATCAATTTAAAAGCGTTCCAATATCGAGTTATGTGTGGTCAAGAATAACGACAACAACAACAATGAGGAATACTGGGGACCGGGTATGAGGTTGGGCTAGAATTTTATTGTCACAACCATGAAACTGCACATTTTTGACTTCTTGTACAATAATGACAACAAGCTAATCGATTCGATCGCCAGTAGTGTTGTTAATAGCGGGTCGCGTTTTTAATGACATTCTTAATTAGGGTTGAATCCTATATGCAAATGCAACTCTCAGTCATGCTATTGAGGTCATAGCGAACATCAGTTGCACAAAAACAGAGCAAACCAAAGGAGCATATTCAAGAAAATCAAAATATTGTTATGTCAACTTACCTCTAGCTTTTTTTGCAATATCCTTGTACAAGGGAACTGTGTCCAAAATATCCAAAAATTTTGATAAGTTTCCAGGATTAATCTTAATTGCTTTCTGCAATGCTGCTAACATCATTGTAGTTCTCTGCCTCTGTGGGAGCATAGTATTATTTATCTCCTCTTGTTCAGTCTCTGTTATTAGCTCAGCTACAAAGAGGTCTCCAGATATTTCCGCGGGATTCAACTGCTTCTGGAAATCAGCATACATAGATCGAAAGCAGGACTGTGCATCCATGAGTGTATAAAGATGTACCTGAAACATGAGGTAATCATCACATCCATATAAATATGTGTACATGTACATATATGTTTGTATGTGTGTAGACATTTATTTGTGTAGATGTATGTGTACAGTAGCCGTACATTATATTATTTTGTTTTAGTCCTATGGTTCTTTCCAAGCAGCTACAAAGGGTATCCTATCATCTCAACACACATATGTCACATTTTTGGAGTTTTTGTGCATGAGTTCAGGCTACTACCCTGTGTATATTAACAAAAAGAACAACTGAGCAAGGGTATCATAGAATCAGTTCTGCATCCGTGCTGGCAAGGTACACTACATCCTGCATCATGCAGTTGTAAGACTAGATAAGGAGACAACTAAGGTAAGGATCGTGTATGATGCGTGATGGACCATCATTGAATGATTGCTTGTATGCTGGCCCAAAATTTGATCAAATTTTTTGGACATCAATCTCTGCTTTGACTGTACAAGATAGCAATCATTGGAGATATTGAGAAGGTATTTCTCATGATATCTGTTGCTCCTGAGGACAGAGATTTTTGTGCGTTTCCTCTGGGCTGGCGACACATCCAAAGGATTTCCCCAGATAGCTGCATTTCAGTTTCCTCGGGTTGTTTTTGGCATTGTACCAGCAGGGCAGATCCAGAATTTTTTTGCGAGGGGGGGGAGGGTATATAATATATTATCAAGCTTTGGGTGTGGCTAACTAATTAAACATGCAAAAGTGGAGGTTCTGAGGCTAAGCCCCAGCTGCTCTTTGCTTATCATGTTACTTTGGCACGTTTTCATTGCGTTCGCTCATTGTTCATATCATCATCGTGACTTAAGTCAATGCCCTCTAGGTATGAATATTTAATTTCTAACTTTGGCGAGGAGGTGGCAAAACCCAGTTGCCCACCCCCTGACCCCCTGTATCTGCCCCTGACCAGTGGATGATCTATGCAATGGCGCGGCATGTGATCCTCTCGGGGCCTGGTAGGCTTCACCCCCCCATGCAGAGGATACATCGTCCTCACCCATGACATACCTTCGTCGAAATTCAAGACCCGCTACTATTAGAGGTAGTCCTAAAAGTGCAGAAAAAGAAGAAACAGTTGACTATGCTGTCAGTGTGCTACCAAGCTAACATATCCGTGTGTCCTGCTAGCAACTAACTGACAAGTTTGTCAATGACTTCAAGTAAGTTATATAATCACCGCTCTGTATGTATAAGAAACATATATACATTTATTGTGAATGTGAGGATGGTTGTAAGTCTTTTAGGTTTAATGGATATTGTAGTAGGAGTATGTTTGGATGAAGAGTTACTTAATTATTAAATATATACAACATTAAATTTAAATCTTTATTATTGTGATAATGGTGCACACAATATTGGTGAATGATACCTTTTTCATTTGGTCCTGTTATAGTCATATACATGATGAGCAAGGTCTCTAGTCCAAATGCATTACTTACTATAAGGCTACTATAACGAAAGACAAACTGAATAACTGACTCCACGGTGTCACTCGATCTATTGGATAAAATGCAAGTCATAAGTGGAAACAGTTCATCCAGAACAGGGTCGAGACAATCAGGGAGTTGGTACCAGGAGTTTCCTGGAATTACTGCCCTGGAGGCTGCAATTCAATATACTTGAACTGAAAGAGTCATTGCTGTGGCTAAATGGTTCCACATGGCTACATGGCAGCATTAGCATTAGTATGATGATATCACCATTCCAGAGATGAAATTGTCACTTGAAAATGGATCTATCACAACACACATGTTCATGGCAAGTCAATCAGATCAAGAAGATCAAGAAGGCAGTATCACTGGATGCATCGACAACAATTATTGCAGAGGTAGAAATCCCACTAAACTCCCGTCCACTTACTTACATATATGCTGGGTAATTCCATATGTATATTTGCCACCCTTTTAGCATCATAGTCTAGTTTGGACATGCTACTTTCCCTATGTGCTCTCTCCATATGAACATAGAAAATTGCTGTACATTTGTATATCCTATAGTGTACAGTTTTTAAAATGCAAGGAATTAAAATTTTCATTTTCTTTGTGGCCTCGCTCATTTCGGTTTAGTATAACTTTAGCCTTATAACATTCTTGTCAGATCAATTTGAACTTAAAACATAGTGAATACAGAGTAAAACACAAAAATGATTCATTTTAATAACTTCTTAGCACGTACCATGAATGGGGTCATGAATTTGTAATGAAGCATGACCTATTCAAAAATATAGGTCACAAAAAAATGAAATTTTTAAAAGGGTGGCAAATATATATACCCTGCTGAAGAGTTCAAAGAACTACTCACTCCCTCTCATCTCCTGCTTGGACACCGGTTGTACAATTTTCAGAATTGACAAAGACCCTACGTATGGAGAGAAAGCATTGCATGCAACTTTAACAATGTTGCAGCACTTTTGGCTGAGATGGAGAAGGGAGTACTTGACTAAGTTGAGGGAAGACCACCGCTATGGAAGACTAGAAGTTTCAGCAAAAAACCGTGACATTATCAGGGTCGGCAATAATAAGAGCACAACCAGAGCATTCTGGAAGTTAACAAGGAGTGATGTATTTAATTCCAAGCAAGGATGGAATTATAAGGGGAGCACTTATTCACGTCGGGTCTGGTTCAAAGCAAATACTGCTCAAAAGACCTGTTGAACATTTATATCCACTAGAAGTGCACCACGACTCTAGGGTTGAGAACATGGTGAGGACGCTGTCTCTTTAGGCAATCAATCAGTCATGGATAGGATTCGGCCTAATGTGCAGCCTTTAAGGCAGCGGAACAAAGGATCCAATCATGTATAAAGCAACTGGAGGACAACACTAATTTTTGACTACATGAGTACAGTCAACGGTTGGGAGGATGTTGGAACTTAATAATGATTGCATTAATAATAACTTGGGTTCTCTGTCTATTGCTGACAGAGCTCGTCTTTTATCAGCATCCTCCCCACATGCTTCTTCATGGCTGATAGTTATTCCATCTGAAGGTCAAGGTTTGCACTTAGACCCCTAGTGTTTCAGACAGCATTGAAGTGGTGGCTGGGGCTTGACACAGCAGAGGGTTCTCTTTGTGCCCTCTGCCCCTGGAGATAAGATGTTGTCCCCTGGGACATCATGCCACTGCTTGTAAGCGTGGTGGGGATGTGGTATTTCGCCACAACAGTTGAGGGATATATTGATTGAAACATATAGGCGAGCCCACTTTAGTGTTCAAGTGGAAGCCGGTTGCGACCTCACTTCCGATCACAGTCATTCTCATCCTGCGGATGTTCTCATCTCCAACTGGGTTCTGGGCAAAACTGCAGCCTGTGAGTTATCGGTTACATCATCGCTAAACTCCAAAATTCTTTCTGAAGCTGGAGTAACTGCTGGAGCAGCTGCACATGCCACTGAGCTCCGAAAACATGAGGCTAATGATGTGAAGTGTAGCGATCTTGGATGGGTCTGTATCCCTCTGGTAGTGGAAACATACGGAGCATGGGGTCATTTTCCATGTTAGCCTCTCGCCTAGCCACTTCTTCATCCAGGCCCAAGTCTAGGGTATTATCTGAGCTGTATGGCTGGCTCAATCTTCATTCAGTTAGGGCAAATGTGAGGGCTATTTTGTGCAGACGTTCATGCCCTCATCAGGAATACATTTGAGTTTGTATGTTGTTTTGTGATTTGTGTTTAATATAATGTATTTATTCTTGTACATGTATTGTTTTGAACATAATAATAAAGATAAAAAATAATTTGTAACAATGTGATATAATAAATTGATTGGAACATGTACCATAGCGAGCGCGTAGATAGAAGTGAACGTGGGAGTGCCAATTGAACCACCCACCTTTACACCACATTTCAGCTAAAGCCAGGCCAGCTTTTGCAAGAGCCCTCTCATCATCCTTAAGAGATGTCCTACAGAAGAATACTGAAGATGCATGAATGAAGCTCTTCATAACTTACAAACTGTGTTCTTCCCTCCTTGAGGCACAATAGGAATCACAATCTACACACATCAATAGAATCTCTCTGCAACACGTGGTTGAGTAACGATCTGACTACCCTTTGGATGATGGCAGTCTGGAAAACAACCACAATATCACAGAGGAGGCTACATCTTGTAGAAATTACAGAAAGGTACTAAGTTCTGCAGTTTCTCTTGTCCATTTAGGAATGACAGGTAAAGCCTGTCGGATGCTGTTATCAAATAACGACACAACATGGCACTTATTGCAGGCCAAAGCATTCATCTTGCCTACCTCCAGTGACTCCAAATGTTACTTCTGAACCTATCACACTACGTCCTTCCTTTATAATACTCCCAATCTTGAGACCCTTCCCTAAAGGAACCTCTCCAGGCCCTTCTGGACTTTTTGTTCACCACAATGCTGTATCTGTTCCACTTCACATACCCATTGTACCTCTCTTAAGGGCGTTGTGAACCTTCTAGCTTCTGAAAGGTCGCTGTGTCAACATTTATGACAGGTGGCAGGCTAATAGCATTAGATATTAGATAAAAGTAAGGAAGGTAGCCCACTAGATGTTAGGCCCATAGCAGTGGGGGGAAACATTGCGTAGACTCACAGGGAATGCACTGCGCCATCCTAAGGAACAAGTTCTCTTTATTCTTTGAACTCTCACAATTTGAGGTTGTATGTAAAGCAGGTGCAGAGAACAACTTGAGGAGGTGTATTGAAAACAACTGGTTGAGTGGCGACTTTGTAGTTTTCAGAAGATTGTGCACAGCTTGAGGAGGTGTATTGAAGACAACTGGTTGAGTCGCGACTTTGTAGTTTTCAAGCTGGACATGTTGAATGCCTTTGACATGGTATCTAGGCAGGCAATCCTGGATGAGTGTGCTAGTTTCTTCCCAGAGCTTCTACCATGGGTCTCATGGTGTCATGGATCTCATAGAACTTTCATTGTGGCACCCTATGGGCCTGGTAAGTTCTCACTTCGGAGTACAGCAAGGAGGGCCCAATGCTGTTTGCCCTTGTCTTCATAAGCTTGTTACCAGCGTAAAGGCAGATGATGAGTGTCTCTATCTCCTTCTAGAAGCTTGATACCTTGATGATGAGGTCCTTGCAGGGGAGAAGTCCGCAGTATTACGTGCACTGCACCTCATTGAAGAGCTCAGTCCACAATTGGGGCTTCACTTCAACTTTCCCAAGTGTGAACTATTCAGCAGGAATGGCAACTCACTTTTTCCACCAGTGGTGAAGTCATCTCTCCTTCCCAACCTGGCAATTCATGGTGATTTTGTGCACTGCTCTCGCTGCATTGCTGAGGAATGCGCAATGCCCAAAACCCTGCTTAAAGCTCTTGTGGATGCCTCTGCAGTTGACCTTCATGTGGCTTTTTCAATTCTCCGCATGTGTGGTAGTTACTGTAGGTTAGTACATCTAGCTAGAGTCACTCCTCCAAGTCCTATTGGAAGCACAGATCAGATCCTTCCCCAATGGCTCTGCAGGCAGTCCAGATGGTCTTAGGCCACAACATCTGAAGGATCTGACTGGACCTTCATCAGGCAGTGGAGGTAAATCACTGCTCACAACACTGTCTCTCTTTTCCAGCCTAGTAATTCAGGGGAAGGTTCCTGCCACCATGGCCCCTTTTTTTTTTGCTCACAACAAAGTCACTGATGATATATCATCTCTTCATGCCCCACATCAGCTAGGCTTTGGTGTTAAAAGTGGAGCAGAAGCTGCAGTTCATGTTGCCAGACTGCACTTTCACTCTCTATCGCCTGGCATGCTGGTTCCAATTTCAGCAGTGCTTTCAACTCCATCCAACGTGACAAGATGTTGTTGGCTGTGAAAAAGCTAGCCCCTGAGCTCTACCCCCTAGAGCACTCAGCCTACTCCTCTCCTTCTCTGTTTTGGGGTGACAAGGTCATCTTGTCAGCAGAAGGTGGTACAACAGGGAGATCCCCTAGGCCCTCTCCTCTTTTGTCTCACTTTACACAACTTGATCTCTGAGCTGACTTCTGAACACATACTGGCTACTTGGATGATGTCACCTTTGGAGGTAGCCTCGCTGATGTGTCCTGTGATGTCATATATTTTGAGCAGGCAGCAGAGGAGCTTGGCCTAAAGCTGAACATGCAAAGACAGATGTCGTCACCAGCGATCCATAAGTCCGTTCTGACATGCTGGTGCTGTTTACCAATGCCCAGTTCATAGACCCTTGTGATGCCACCTTACTGGGATCCCCAATGCGTGATGTAATGTAATCAAAGCCTCAATCTTTAAGAAGACACAACTATTAAAATTAATGGGTGTGAGACTGCAGCACATCTTCTCACATGATGCAATCCTCCTACTATGCAATGCTTTTGCCATCCCAAAGCTATTGTACTTACTGCACATCATCCTGTTTTCTCTCACCCACACTTCAATGCTGCTATGATGAGCTCAGAAAAATTCTTAGCCCCATCATCAACATCTGCCTTGATGAAGCAGCAGGGACCTAAGGCACACTTCCAGTTCGATTTTGGGGGCCTTGGCATTCAAAGTGCTATACAGCTAACACCTTCAGCTTTCCTTGCGTCTGCACACACCTTTCAGGACCTTGTCCACAGGATCCAACCACCACGTCTCCTTTTCCACAGACCTGCTTCACAAAGTCACAGCTATCTCCATGAAGTCAAAGGACCATAAAAAATTTCCTCCTCAGGACAAAGCATCCTATTCTCAGAAGGCATGGGACACTCCAAGGTTAGAGCCGGCAGTCACTGCAGCTTTTTTAGACAGGGCTCATCTATGGCTGCCTCCAGGAAGGAGTTGGTGCCTGGCTCATGCCATCCCTAACTCTGCACTGGGCTTACGAATGGACGAGACAATTAGAGTGGCAGTTGGTCTCTGCCTTGGGGTACCTTTGTGTGGTCCATATTCTTGCCAGCATTGTGGTGTAGTAGCTGACTGAGCACTCTGGACTCCATGTTATCAGCTGCCGTTTCAGTATTGGTCATCACTACTATCATGCCGCTCTAAATGACATCATCCATCGAGTCCTGACCACTTCCCACATCTCATCCAGGCTAAAACCCATGCACCTAAACCGCTGCGTCCTGATGGCATCATGATGGTCCCACGGAAGAGCGGAAACCTTTTGGTTTGGGATGCCACCTGTTCTGATACCTATGCTCCTTCTCACCTGCCAAGTACGCTTATTTGGAGGGACATCTAAGCATACATTTCACCCCTATTGCCTTCAAAACATCTGGAGTACTTGGCCCTCTTTCCCTGACCTTCATCAAAGAGCTAGGCCACAAACTATCAGCAACAACCGGCGACAGTGACCTGCTCCAGTGCCTTTCAGTGGCTGTGCAAAAAGGCAATGCAGCTCCATCCGAGGAACACTCTATTCGTCTGGTGACTTTTAGGGGGGTTTGTTTTAGGGTTTATAATTATATGTTACGGTATATACATACACTAAACTTACAACTGCAATGTCTAATAATACACGTGCAGTATTACTAAACGTACTTATAACATTATCTAATGTAATTTTATTGCATCAATCTGTCTACTTAATAATAATAATAATATGTACTCGAAAAAAAAAAAGAAGTAATGTTATGTTACTTTTTTTTTCGAGTACATATTATTACAAGTAAATAAAAACATTCTTTCTGAGAAAGTTGGTGGGATATAGGTTTTGCAGGCAAATAGTATACTGGTGTAAAAAGCAAGGAAACAAGTTTTATCAGAAGGGAAAATGTAATAGTCCTATATTTAGCCCACTTCGACTAAGGCATATGCCGTTTCTGTGCTAAATATAGGACTATTACATTTTCCCTTCTGATAAAACTTGTTTCCTTGCTTTTTACACCAGTATACTATTTGCCTGCAAAACCTATATCCCACCAACTTTCTCAGAGAGAATTTTTTTATTTACTTGTTTTCTTAATTTTTTTAACACCCAAATAGGTACTTTTGCTTAATTAGACTTGATAAGACCGTATATAGGCTTTTAGGCTTTTGTGTATCAAAGCCTAAAAGCAAGTCCTCCAGCAAATTCTAAAGCTATTGGTGCAATTTTCATTGCTTAAAAGTGTTCCTGTCCCGAGTTATGAGTTCCCAAGAAGAAGCAGAAGCAGAAGCAGAAGACGACCCCGCCCATTATTTTTGGAAGGGGAACGAGGACAGCAGTATTTTTCGTTCTCTACAACCACGCGGTTCTACGACGTGAAACAAAAACGAAACTACTCAGTTTTGACTTCTAGATCGATTGTCGCAACAAGTTAGACGATCCGATCGTCGGGAGCGAAGCTACGGTAGGGTCGCGGGGTTTTAATTAAATTCATAGTCGGGGTCAAAACCTATATGGAAGTCTCTAGCGAGACTTCCGATACAGATTGATGCAATAAAATTACAGAGGCTTTTTTTGATAAAGGTCCGACTTGACAAGAAACTGCAGAGACCATGACATGTCGTCGCTATGCGCAAGGCTTGCACCAACTCTTGAGCATACGAATGTATATCTATGGATGATTGAATGCCACCACTAGTTTAGCCATCTTCACGCATGAGCATCTGTCAGCTGACTGCAATCTGATTGTGCGATCGGCATAACTGGCAACTGATCTACAAAGTCACTTTTTATATATAAAAACAAATAACGAGAGCACTGTGACTGCACACATTGTCAGCTAACGTGTGCTACGCGTGCACACAACCATTCAGCCTGTCCATTGTTACCTTTGTTACGGCACATTTTATTTCAAAGAAATGCTATGATGTTACGTGAGCCAGATTGATAATCACATTCACGCATTTAATCAATTCATTTGATTTTTTGTGGAAAATAATAAAGTATTGGTAGCTATGCTCATGAGCTTTTGTTTGTTACTTGAAAGAATAGTTTTGGCAAGTCTTGCCTTGGTGCACCTTAGCCAATTTTAAAAGTCACGCACATGTTCAACCTCATGCCTCTCCAATGAATATAATTAAGTTGTAGTCCAGAAGCAGTGCTCTTCAAAACAATGTTAAAAAGACTGAAATTGGGCTACTGAGTAAAAAGTAAAGGTCGCATAAGTGAACTAGTTCTATTACAAATCCCAATCGTTTTGCAGGCTATTGGGTAGTAATAAACGCCGCACTTACGCTAACAAAACACCCACGCGGTACTAATTTGTTTTTAAAATGGCGTGTACACGAAACACATGTTTTTGTTACGAAATTTGGTACTCATCTTAGGCAAAGGTTGATAAAGTAAATGAAGGCTAAAGTAGACAATTATATTCGGGTGTAGAGGATCGCTAGCGTGACGATGCTGTAGACTATATACTACACTGCAGCAGTATACACTAATACAGGGCCAGAAACTCAAGGGGGTGGAAAGTCTAAACAGGTTTTAAACTGGTTTGGTCCTGTTCTGCAGTGATCACATGTTGTGCAGGTTGCTAGTTAACATGTCTTTGCATGCTCCATGTGACTTATTAACACTTGCCTGAGGGCTTTGGCACTCCTGACATCTGGTTAACACAGTAATTGTCAGGTAAACCACGGAACACAAACATACATTTGGTACAGTTACCACAGTTCTGTATTACTTGTAAGGCTTCAATTAATGTCTATTCAATTGCCAAGTTAAAGCATTATTGTTCAAAAAACAGTTTTCACAAAGTTGATGCTCAGCACAAGCTCCCATATGAAAATGAAGTTTTTTTTGTCATGCTTAGGCTTATTATACACCTTGCAGTGCTGACATCCACTATAGTTTGGAGATCTTACTAATCATATCTGGTCAATGACAGATCATTACGTTATCTGGCATGGCCTTTGCCAGCAGGTTTTCACGGAAACACGTACAGCTGTGTTACATTTTCAAAATTTCCCGTCTTTCCTGTCAGTGACCGCATTGCAGCCCCAAGTATTTCATTTCTGACCAGTTTAGGTTCAGTGTAAGGGGGATAAGTACATTGGCTTCACTTAGGGTTAGGGTTAGAAAATGGGGGGCGTTAGTTGCGTGTGTGTGTGTGTGTGTGTGGGGGGGGGGGGGGGGGGGGGGGGGGGGGGGGTGCGTGCGCGCGGTCGCGCCAGGTATCAGTATTAGACCGATAAGTACTTTGTTAATATTGGTCCACCCCCACACCCCAAATAATGAAAGAGGTAAGGAATAATCCACTACTCAGTAAAATTCACTTCAGTCTTGGTCATTTTCTCATTTCAGCTGCTCTCTGTTCACCGAGCTCCTTGACATCTTGTCATGGAAAAAACGTATGAGCTTACCAAGCTGGGGTAGGGGGACATCTGTGCACCTATTTATCAATATATTTTCATATTTTTAGGGCTCAATTTCCCGGTTTTTTGATTTTTTTTTTTTTTTTTGTCACATCACCAAGTAAGGATTATCGCATGATGTAATGGCTGGGTGATTGAAATGTGGGAGTGGTTTAGCTTGAAGCGGGAGTAATGTATGACGTCACGAAAACGCTGCAATTTGATTGGGCGTCTTTTTGGACGCCGTGGAACATGAACCGGCGGACGGCCCCTATATACTCGTACGCTGTTGATCTGGTAGGCACGCTAGCGCCCCAACAGTGTTCTTATAGGCCTTTTTTCGTCACGTGAGCATGATTTTCGATCGACAGCATATTCGTAAGCCCGAAAAGCTAAAAGCGACAACATTATGTGCAAAACCCACTTGCTCACGCTTTGTATATAAACAACCGCCGAAGATAAGCCTTCAAGGTTCTGATGTAATTAATCACGTGCGGGAGACAAAAATTTTGGCACAGGGCATGGCCGTAGTCACAAAAATTTTGGGGGCTAATTAATATTCAAGTATCATGATAAAACGATGCATAGGTAAGTATGACACTAAAACGTACATTCTATGCAGTATGCTTTAAACAAATGTTCCAAATACAGTGTGGCGGCTTGAATTATGGCTTACGAAGTCACTTGCCACTGCTTGAAGGTCTAACATATCTGTATCATCTTTATGCATCCGTTTGTGGTATCGCTACCGCGTAATTTATTAGAACATCAACGTGTATCCTTTTATAAATAATATGATGCTGGCTCTAAATTTTGGGGGGAGGGGGGGGGGGCTCAATCCCCCCCCCCCCCCCCCCCCCCCCCCCCCTTACTACGGCCTTGTAGGGAGAGCTACAGCTGCCACAAACTACAACATTACAATTACACGCAAAGATCACTAGCCCACACTTCTTACATCAAAAAACCGCCAGAAGGGAAACATCCAATGTTTTTGGGGGATAGTTGCTCACAAAAATTGGCCTGTTTTAGAAGCACTACAGGTAGCATGCCCCCCCCCCCCCCCCCCCGGCCCTCCCGTACAATTCCTGTATCCGCCCTTGAAATAAGCCTACACGTACCGCAATTAGGATGTCCTAACTATGCGAAGTGTAAATGTATACATCTGGCATGCAGGCTTGCATATTTTATACGAGACAGATGCATCATAGGTATACGGTATGCAAACTACAACAGGTATACGGATCACGTGCTCAAATAGGCTGGCTTGCGGACCGTAGTATAAACGACAGCCACGGCGTTCCTTTAACTCTGTAGTTAACATGTTCTAAAGTAGGGGACAGTGATGGGAAGGAGGGGACAGTGATGGGTAGGACGGGACAGTGATGGGGAGGAGGGGACAGTGATGGGAAGAAGGGGATAGTGATGGGAAGGGGGGACAGAGATGTGGAGGAGGGGACAGTGATGGGAAGGAGGGGACAGTGATGGGAAGGAGGGGACAGTGATGGGTAGGACGGGACAGTAATGGGGAGGAGGGGACAGTGATGGGAAGGAGGGGATAGTGATGAGAAGGAGGGGACAGAGATGGGGAGGAGGGGACAGTGATGGGAAGGAGGGGACAGTGATGGGAATGAGGGGACAGTGATGGGGAGGAGGGGACAGTGATGAAAAGGAGGCGACATTGATGGGAAGGAGGGGACAGTGATGGGAAGAAGGGGACAGTGATGGGAAGGAGGGGACAGTGATGGAAAGGGGACAGTGATGGGAAGGAGGGGACAGTGATGGGAGGAGGGGACAGTGATGGGAAGGGGACAGTGATGGGAAGGAGGGGACAGAGATGGGAGAATTAGGGGACAGTGATGGGAGGAGGGGACAGTGATGGGGAGGAGGGGTGAGTGATGCAGAGCAAGGGTAATGGTACAGCACAACAAAATGGCTGACCATCTCTTGAGCATTGGTCATGGTGTAGTCCTGAGTACCTTGGTGGCTACTGCAATGATGAATGTTGAAGGTGGGCCAGCCAACAGGATTGATCCGCTCAGTGTAGGAGTACAGGTAAAGATGTGAGTGTTGGGGAGGAGGTGGAGGAGGGTTGTGGTGTTTTGCATAGCAATAGTTAAAACAGCAGCACAAGCACATGTTGCAGAGGTACAAGATACAAACCATTACCCTGTACAAGCGTCAAATGCAAAGTTTATGTCCTAACCCTCTTACAACCCGATTCTAAAAGCTGTGTGTGCCTTCATGTGTGTTAAATTTGCAGATGCATTGTCTCCCTCTCTGCCCAGGATACTGAGCGGGTATTGAAAGTCCTAGCTGAGATACTATATTCATGCGACATTTTGAATAATTGTTGTCATGCAGCAGTCATTCATCAGCTTGAAATTTTGAGGGTTTTTGTCGCCGTGTTAGTGAGGTTGAGACCTTTTTGTTTCCAACTAGAAGTTGAAGTGTGATTTGCTGCTGTATTGAAACGACATACGTGATGTTCTCTAGTTGATCATGCTGTTGAACTTCCCTTTTCAAAGAGTTTAATTTTTTATAATTGTGCGTGTGGGCACTGGCAGTCTTTGGTAACTAATAAGAATTTAACTTTCTTCTTGGGGGAGCGGGGTGGGGGGTTGCAAAAAAAAAAAAGAAGTGAAAGACATCATTCCCCTCAAAGAGTTCATTGAGAGCATCATGAATATGGTTTTTATTTTTATTTTTCAGGGTGTGTGGGTAAGTTATGAGGTATCAAAGTTAATAGGCAGGGTCTGCTTGAAATATATTTCATCACTTTTTTTCAAGTATGTACTTCTGAAGATCAAATCTTACTTTTTGTAGTGTTCATCGTGTCCTATGCGTGTGACGATAGGGTGTAACTCTACTGCCTATCTACATTTATGTGCTGAGAGCTTATTATAATGTGATCAAGGCTAATGTGTTATTTTAAAAATAATAATAATAAAAAGCATGGTTTTGACATGTTCCCATTGAACATTAAGAAATCTGACAAGCCCAATATGGAGATTCTTGGGATTCCCATCAGTGACCAGGATTTTTGTTCCTCCTTTATCTCCAAAAAACACTCTAAGGCCAAGATCCTATTGTCACAACTTGCAGGTTGGAGTTGCCAACCCTCAGGTTGCTTTAATTCTTCTTCGTCTCTGTGGGAACCATGTGCAAACTGGTACATCTGGCAAGGGCAACTCCATCAACTCTTACATGTAAAGCCTTTGCTCTAATTGATGATGACATCAGAATGTCCTTCTGTCGATGCATTGGTGTTGACGCATCCGATACAGCTTGGCAGCAGGCTCAGCTTAGCCCAAATAGAGGGGGCTTGGGTTTAGGTCATTATCTCGCCACTCATCAGCAGCATTCATCTCCTCTTTATGCTCATCTGGCTTTGGTTTTATGCATTCATCTCCCCACCTGACTCAAGCAGTAGAGATCTTTAACAGCTTGGTCTCGCCTGTCGATGTAGTCAGTGTTGAGTCGCTCCTCACTACACCAGTCTCTCAGAAATCCCTTTGTGGTAAGTTAGATGACCATGTCTTCAACTTACTGCTGAACTCATCTTCAGTAGCAGACAAAGCACGTCTTTTGTCAGTTTCCTCTCCCCATGCAGTATCCTGGCTTTCAGTTGTGCCCTCCGAGAGCTTAGGGCTTCACATGGATTCTCCTGTTTTCCAGGTAGCCATCAAATGGTGGCTTGGCCTGTTTCAGAGGGCTCTCCATGTGCACTATGCCCAGGTAGTACACTTAACCACCTTGGCCACCATGCAGTTACCTGCAAGTATGGCATAACATGATAAGGGACATCCTGTTGGAGACATGTCGTCGGGCTCACATAGGGGTTAAGGTGGAAGTCTGCAACAACTTAAGTAGAGACCACAGTAAGACCCATCCAGCTGACATACTTCTTCCTAACTGGTTTTTGGGCATAACAGCAGCATTAGATGTATCCATCACCTCACTGCTAAACCTGTTATTTTGTTTGAAGCGGGAGTGTCGGCCACAGCTGCTGCCCAGACCACTGAGTCTAGGAAACACCACGCCAATGACCCCAAGTGCTCAGATCTAGGATGGGTGTGTGTGTCCCTGTGGTCGTTGAAACATATGGAGCTTGGGGAAAAGAAGCCACTGCCATTATCTCCTGTAGTCTCAAGACTTGTAACCTCCATGTGTCGGCCAAAGTCCATCATACTTAATGAGATCTATGGCCGACTGAATCTCCACCTGGTCAGGGCTAATGCTACAGCTATCCTCTCTAGGATAGCTCGTCTACTGTAGAGCTGTACTTTGTATTTAATCAGTGTTGTTACTGTATATTCATGTTATTATCGTTAATACTAAAAAAAATTTCCATTCATGTAAAAAACAAGCAAAAAAAAAAACATCGTAATTTTACATGTATATAATGGAAGAACAGTGGAGTCATTGTAGGCTTAGCAGAGCTTCCCTTGACACCAGGTCAAGTGGAGATTGTGTCATGGAACGTGCCCCAATCATGGGCACCCCCAGCTTTTCTGGAAGGGGGGGGCCAGGATAGGGCAAGGGGGTGCCATTTGACAGCCGCGTATACGTTGTCCGCTTTCGGCCGATTCAACCAGTGGGGGGTGGGGGGGGGGGGGGGTGAGTGGGGGGTGCGCATGTATGTAAACAAGGGGGGGGGGGGGGGGGGGGCACCATTCAGTCCCGAAGGGGGCCATGGCCCCCCACCTCCCCGGGGGCGCCCATGCCAATAATTGAGCTTTGCAGTAAAGAGAATAAACATCTCAACCACATGATGGTTAAGCTATAAGCCTGGCTCCATTTTGCAGAGAGGCCAGACATTTATAACTTGATTGTTTTAATTTTAATTAAGCTTGGCTTACATGTAGGTTTGCACATATATGGCCCAACAGCACAATTGAATATGAGTTTTAAAAAACTTCCTGAACACCTGTACTAACTCCTTTAGAACCATTATGCCATTATGCCATTTGAACCATTACACCATTATGCCAGGGTAATATTTTTAAAACTACACAATGGTGTTGATTTATCAGGGAGGGAACTACGTGGATACACCAACCATAATTGTATTCATCACGTTGTAATACCATCTGTTTGCCCTATGTGGAGTCACCTGGGACACTTGAATGAAACAGGACTCACCCCTCCTCCTCCTCTCTCCCTCCTCCTCCCCCCTCCTCCTCCTCCTCCTCTCTCCCTCCTCCTCCTCCTCCTCCTCCTCCTCCTCCTCCTCCTCCTCCTCCTCCTCCTCCTCCTCCAACACAGCTTCCAGTGTAATTAATGCCAATGACATTCTAATGAGCGTGCACATGATAATAGTGCATGGCAGTACTGGGAAATACTGAATATGTCAAAATTTGTACAGGATTGTTCAGTCTACTTCGTGTAATTGTGTGAATATGCTCTGTGTGTGTGTGTGTATGTGTGTGTGTGTGTGTGTCCTGTTTGCATGTGCATTGCTAGCGGACTATGGTTATGCAGACATAACTGCTAGCATAACTTGTTATAAATAACTTCGGTACAAACACACGTACATGTAATTCAATTATGTGTGGTTATAACAAGTTTGCGTCAGTTATACCAACAGTTATAGTTTGTATAACCATAGCCTGCTCCCATAGCTGAAAAGGGTGACCCTTCAGCTTATACTAGTAGCACTATGCTAATCTGTGGTCCATAGGGTGACTATGGTTTAGTAGAGTGCTTGTTACAAAGGGAGTACAAAACCAACTTTTTTAGTTTTTCTACAATATCTCCACAATCGAACATGCTAGAGCGATGCAAATTACATTTTAGAATCCTATGTCCTCCATTCACAGAGATGTTAACACACACTGCTGTCTCAATCCCTATTGTCAATACCTCATCAATCCTACTCCATCCACCTCCTCACACACATACTGCATGCAAGCACACACACACACACACACATCAAGAAAACTTACATACAAACACACTGGTTGTTGTGGGCTGTTATTATAGGGGTGTATACAGTAACATCACCCCAATCTGTCCAAAGATCAGGCAATGTTTACCTACATCAGGGAACAGGTGGAATCACCAAGAGAGGAAAGAGCACACCTGTGTGTGTGTGTGTGTGTGTGTGTGTGTGTGTGTGTGTGTGTGTGTGTGTGTGTGTGTGTGTGTGACCTTTGTGGGTAAGATAATTCACCTTTATTGCTATGTTAGTATTCATGTGTGTGCACAATTGCTGCACATTAGCAGGTGTATGTGTGTGTATGTGTGGTGTGTATGTGTGTGTGGTGTGTATGTGTGGTGTGTATGTGTGGTGTGTATGTATGGTGTATGTGTGGTGTGTATGTACGGTGTGTATGTGTGGTGTGTATGTGTGGTGTGTATGTGTGGTATATGTGTGGTGTGTATGTATGTGTGTATGTGTGTGATTTGTGTATGTGTGATACTGCAGTGGGAGGGGACTGTGGGGGCAAGCTTTATTATATGAATGATGGGAGGTGGAGGGGAGGTGTGGTACAACACTATCCTAAAAATCAGAACAGGTCTCTCCCCCACCCCCACCCCATCCCCCACCTTCAAATACCATACATGCAAATGTTTACACGTGCACACAGACACGGTGGTGCCAATGTGCCAATCAGAAGTGTTTCTTGTTTGTATACATGTGATTTGAGGGGATTCTGATAGCCCACAATAAGTTTGGCACCCCAGATATGCCATTGTGATGGCAGCACAATGTCTCTTGAGTGCATTCCCTTTATAGCAGCTCTTTTGATTGATATTCCACACCTTTGCACCCTGTAGTGTACATTAAGGCACTCATGCTCTAGACCTACCCCACCCCATGTCCTTGTATGGTATTCTATTGGGCAGCAGAGAGGAGAGAGAGAGAGAGAGAGAGAGAGAGAGAGAGAGAGAGAGAGAGAGAGAGAGAGAGAGAGAGAGAGAGAGAGAGAGAGAGAGAGAGAGAGAGAGAGAGAGAGAGAGAGAGAGAGAGAGAGAGAGAGAGAGAGGGAGGAGGGAGGGAGGGAGGGAGGGAGGGAGGGAGAGGGAGAGAAGGGGGATTGAGAGAGAGAGAGGGAGGGAGAGAGAGAGAGGGAGAGAGAGAGAGAGGGAGAGGGAGAGAGAGAGAAGGGGGAGGGATTGATAGAGAGGTGGGAAGAGAGAGTGGGTAAGGAGAAAATGGGAAGGGGAGTGTGAGAGCCAGTCAAAGACTACATTAACTCATTGCAGATGCTACACATTGGTACCTGTCTGCCATATTTAATCAATATTAGCCAGGCCCACCTGCATGGAACTCCCCCCCCCCCCCCCCCCCCCCCCCTCCTCTCCCTCTAAACATAGTCCAGTGGCACACCTAACCCTTGTAGGGGTATTATTTACAGTTTCAACTTTTTATCAGCAATGTGCATAGCAAAGAGGGAGGAGAAGGGAAGGAGGTGAGATAGGGAGGGAGGGATGTGGGAAAGGGAGGGAGAGAGGGAGGGAAGAGGATTAAAGGAATAACATTTTATAATCAAAAGTTCGCAACTTTTCAACAATAACATCATATTTAGTTGGCTTAGCATATTTGTACACAACAATCCACCTACCTATCCCCTCCATCACATGTGCAAACGTGTACATACATGCATGCACACACACACGCACAACCTTGAGCCACACTACAGTATAAGATACAACCATGTCCTGCTGATGGTGGGGCAAAGTGATTGGTGAGGCTCTTGTCATTATGGATGTACCCATCCAGAGAGGAGGTGAGCAGCTTCATGAACTAATTAAAGGGCAGCACTTGCATCCATTGTCATGAAGAAACGTACACACAAGCACATATATCTCTCTCTATATGTATGCATGCCCTACAGGGGAACATCCATGCATGCCCTACAGGGGAACATCCATGCATGCCCTACAGGGGAGCATCCATGCATGCCCTACAGGGGAGCATCCATGCATGCCCTACAGGGGAGCATCCATGCATGCCCTACAGGGGAGTAGCAACGCATGCCCTACAGGGGAGCATCCATGCATGCCCTACAGGGGAGTAGCAACGCATGCCCTACAGGGGAGCATCCATGCATGCCCTACAGGGGAGTAGCAACGCATGCCCTACAGGGGAGCCACGATGTTTAGTGCACCAAAATAACAAACAAATGTTACAATATGCTGCAGGATGTCTGCAAAAAAGTCTCTAAAAAACTAAAATCCTCTGCAGATCTATCTAAACAGGATCTATTCTTATGTATGGAGATTTTGCGACATGACAGTGTATGCAAGACCAGTGAAGATTCATCACTATGGATGAATATCATAAATCAGGGAGGATTGAACCACATTATGGATATGTGTTTCTTCTATGCCATGGAGGAAGAAGTGAGACGTTTTATACACAACCGCTCACATAAGCAGTCTGCTTTGGATGTGAAGCAACTAAGCAATGCTATTTTGTCCAGTGAAGATGTGCTCTTCTTTTGGAGTACAGCTACTGTTCAATTTGATGAAAATGAGAAGAGGCTGCTGCTTAAAAAGATTTTTAAAAGTTGTGGATCACAGAGGATTTGCCTATACAAGGGGATGGATTGAACAGTACAAGCAAAAAAAAAGAGTCAAGTACTGCAAAAGAAAAAAGGCACTTCGTAAAACATTGCAGTAGCTATTAGTATTATTTATTACACATTGGCATTGTATAACTCCTGGCAGCCACATTTGATTCACATTCATTTTACATTCATCCAAATATGCACTTTCATTTATGTACAGCTTTTGCTACGGGGTCGCTTTGCTAGTGGGCGTAAATTCATCTCACTTCCAAGCCATTACACTTTTTTCCCAGTCGTTTAAATATGGCAGGAACTCCTGTTGAAGCCATTTCAGTTTGAAATCATTTGCCAATCGATATGCCTCCTGAAATGGTCTCCTACTACACCTTTCATTTTGGTAACTAGATACATTGAAGCAGTCAAAAAACTTATCAATGAAGTTAACAGTCTCCGCAGCATCTGGTCCATGGGTCACTTGAATTCCTTTCGCAACTGTTTCACTGATCATGAGAACCCAAAGAATGGGGTAATCTTACTAATATGAGTATAACTAGAATTATAAACCTACCTGTGCTGCTAGATACACCCGCATTCGAGAGAATGATGTCAGGTGTATGTGTTCATACTTCAGTTTCGGTACAAGCCGCAAACCAGGAGATGTCTTAGATGGATCGTTGTCAACCAAATATAGATCCACTAAGTAACTCCACCTGATTTGATTTCCATTACACTGAAATATAATAATACTTACATTTTATACTGGTAGCTTACCATTAGCTTACACTGTGACCCGGCAGCAATTTCTAGTTGTTTTAATCCGATGTGGTGGGTCTGAAAAGAAGATGTAGGATCTGGGTCGTGGGGGTTCATGTCTTGTGAAGAAATCTAGCAGCTGGATCATGCAACTTAAAGAATCGTCGATTCAATGAAGCCCCATCTGCTGTGATAGCCAAAGCCTTCAACCCACAAAACTCTATTCTAGATACAGCCTCCCATATGGGATCGTAGAGCAAGTCACCACTAAATGTAGATGCAGCAAACTGGGCATACGGGAAATACAACCAGGTGAAGAGTCCCGAACCATGATGACAACAATTGATGATGCCAGTTCTTGATTATGATCATCTGACAACAATCGTTCAAAATTTAACAACTGGTTGTTTGAAGATTTATGTATCCGAGAAGTTCACCACTGTGTTTATCGAACACTAGATCTTCTTTGGTGTGTACTTCATCAACAAGCAGGAGAACACACTTCTGGAATTCTTCACACTGTGCAATATTTGTAGCCTCCATCAGTTGCTGGTCAGCCTGATTTGAGAAACCAATGCCGGTGGCTGTTATATAGGAATAATCCCTTAGTGTTCGTTGAGATGGAAGCTTCACACCCTAATTATGCAACAACTCATAAGCACTTAATCTGCAAGAATCAGAATCTCACACTGTGGTAATGGATAGTACGATATCCCAGCAAAGGTGGCAATAACTTGACCTATAAAAAATAACGTCTTAAAAACATACTCATTTTCACTGAAATCTCTTACTACTACAACTATCGGTGATATGTTCCTTCGTCATAAAGATTTGGAATTTGTTGTCATCATTTCCGATTCAGACCTTACACTTGTCAATGGCCATCAGAGCAGTGTATAGATGTTCCACTATACAGGAAAAGGCATTGATGTAAAAGAAAGATAAATTCTAATAATGCAGGCAAACTGTTCAACAGTTCATACTTAAGTTTTCTTCCACTGTAATTTAGTCTTCAGTAACTTGTAGGTTGAACTCCACTATAGCGCTTCTTGTTCCATGCATGAAACCTTCATAAACATGAGAACTCTTTCACTTGGGATGGTACCCAACCTGTTTGAATTTGAATTTTGTGTGCCAATAAAGTTGCAATACATACGCATAAGCACTGCTTACATGCTGGAAGAACTGATAATGATTCAACACGCCTCTGAAGGGCAACTAAGTTTGGAACAGGTCCAACAGACAAGATCTGTAGCGGTATTGACACCCAAATGCAGCAAAAATGTATAGGATGTACTCACCTTCAAAGGAAGTAGGCGTAAAAGGAATTGAAACTGTAAAGACTGTTTCCTCTTCCTCACTTCATCGATGAAGTTACGGGTACTGGATCAAGAGTTACTGGCTCAGTTTTTCTTCTAAACAATGTGAAAAGGAAATAAAAGAGAATCGTTCGCGTTTATATTGACTATGAATCTACTCCAATACAGTTGCGCGCGGCGGTTGTCAAGCACTTCTCTACTAGTACTACAACAATTATATTACATCACGTGCGGTTACGTAGTTACGTAATCGTTCCAATACATTTGTGTGTATATTTTCTAACAGGAAAGAAAGTGCGATCACAACTTCCCCCCCCCCCCCCCCCAACCCAATTGACAATTTCATTACTGCCAGTGGAATCTTCACTGGAAGACACTTTGGTCGATGATTTGTTAGACAGTGCAGCCGAAACTAGTGGCCGGTCCTGAAATACATTCTGGTGAATCAGACATAGATATGGAAAAAATGATTATTCTATCCTTTTAGACAATATTCTGGTAACACACAAAAAAAGCAAACCCATGCAAAAAGATTTGTGGGAATAGTTGTCATTGGTCTTCATGGTACAAATCCCTGGTAATCAGTAAAATGGATCACCCGTTTTGAATTTTTTTTCACATCTGAACGCAGAGCTTAGCTAATTAGCAAATGGTTACTACCATACGTAGAATTGATGTAGCTATCTGAAACAAGTGTTGGAATCGAGATAAAAGCTTTACCAGGGTAGATTTGTCGGTTAGTTCATGGCGATGTCAAAAAAGTAACATGTGGAGTTACTCCAAGACCCTCCAACCTAAACGCCTCCAACACACCTCACCTTATGTGAAATTTTGTTCTGCATCTGGCCATGCTATTCTTTATAAAGAAAGGGAAGTTTAGGGGATTATTTGTTGAAAATATTGTCACAGTAAGCCCGCCAAATTCTGTATCTCAGGTTCTAAAAGGGTTATATACATGCCCACAAGTTCAGATGCCAGAATGTAGGCATTTTGTGCTATCGTATTCTTGTGTCAGATTTTACCAAGCTCTCAACTTACTTCGTCTCGAGAGGGGTGAGGCGTCGGCAATGTATTACAGAGGTCAATGGCTCACATGCTCCGTTTCCAATCCCGCTACTCTAATGTCTATGATATCATAGATATTAGAGTAGAGGGATTGGAAATATCTATGGTTATACCATGTTTTTGGTATAGCATGGAATACAAGTACTAATCTTATCATTGTTATAAATGCCACGTGAAGGGCAACTAAGGACAAAATGACGTTGTCAGAGGCATAAATGACTCCCAGGCATAAATGACTCCCCCGGTCATTTACGCCTTAGGTGTAAATGACTTCTCCTAGGCATATATGACTCCCCACGTGAATTCCATAAGCCACGTGTAGTTGTTGAAGTGAGAAAGCTCGCTCTCATGGACAAGGACGAATTCAGTGTTGTCGAGGATTACCTGCGTAGGAATCAATATCCCGGCTGAGGGAATTTCGAAGGGAGATAAGGCCAATCTAAGACGCAAATGTAAAAACTTTAAGTTCAACTGTGGAGTGCTCTATTTCAAAAGAGTAAAGAAAGGTGAAGGTGATGGGGAAGGGTGGAAGATTTGTGTTAGAACTGAAGACGAAAAAAAGACGCATTCTCGAGTCATGCCGTGCTGGGATTGAAGGTAAAACTGAACGTATATATTATTCAGCCTGTACGATAATTTTATACCTGTATTTGTACACGTAACATTGCAGGAACGCACTTAGGCAGAGATAAAACCATTCAAAAATGTCCAGTCGCTTCTTCTGGAAAAACATCAATGAAGATATATTTGTACAAGTGTCAGAGAACTAACGCTAAGTTTTCAAAGTCTAATGCGAAGCTGCATCCTATATTGTTCTATGCAATGCCAAATGTTTGGCACCAGGTTGGTGACTTCGTGTGTATGTATGATATACATTTGATATGCACATGTAGGCTGCCAGAATCATCTGATTACAATGTAATACAGTGTGATCAATGCCAACAGTGGTACATGTATACCATTTCCGCTGCATGAACATTCAGCAAAAACGTGTTCCTGCATCATGGTTGTGCATGAATTGTCGATCTGTATAAGTAGCAAGCAGACGGTGATATTATTTGTCTTTGTCAGTGTTCAATATGCATTTGCTCCAACTTCAACCTTCCCAAGGCAGGAGTCGATTTTGTCTAGGCAGATAACAGGAGAATAATATACATGCATGTACATGTACGCCTTGGCAAGATCGACGGGGAGTTAATCATGCCTAAGGCTGTAATAACTCCCGGGAGTCACTTATCAGGGGGGAGTCATATATGCCTAGGCGTGAATGACTGGGGAGTCATATATGCCTAGGCGTGAATGACTGGGGAGTCATATATGCCTAGGCGCGAATGACTGGGGAGTCAAAATTTAGGGGAGTCATTGGCGACTATGACAACGTTAGGTAATTAGCAAATCATTGCAGGTGTACCTTTTCAATGCAACGTAACCCCCCTGTTGGAGGGGGGGGGGGGGGGGGGAGGAGGGTGGCATGTTCCCCTTCAAGCTCCCCTTATCTATGGCCTTGGCATAACAGCATATCAATGTCATCCATTTGTTACCTTACCTTTAGATATTCGATGTATCCAGGCATCAATTATGTACAAAGTGTGGTTGTGTGTGTGTGTGTGTGTGTGTGTGTGTGTGTGTGTGTGTGTGTGTATGTGTGTGTGTTTGTGTGTGTGTCTGTGTGTGTGTCTGTGTGTGTATGTGTGTGAGTGTGTACTGTGTGTATGTGTGTGTGTTTTGTAATAGTTAGCGAGAAAGTGCCTAACACTGCGTGTGTGGTACCTTTCATCGCAACAAACATGGGTAACACTGTGTTATATAAAAGTACCAATGCAATTGATGGTTGAAAATTATGACATCTGACCAGAAGAGACAGATTTTCATGCAGTAAAGTGTAGGCAGAGAATGCCTGTCTCATGATGGGTTAGATATGGAATTTGTGGGCAGAAAATCTTTGCATTTTGGGATTACAGGTGGGGGTGAGTACAACCAACACCTTTCTTACCGACTCTCATGACCTGGGAGTCAGCACATTCCACAGTCACCAGGCAGCTGTAGTTACCACAGAGACTCCTACATCTTCATGCATGCAGTACTCACTTTTATGTTTTGCATGTCTGAGGAG
This sequence comes from Eunapius fragilis, assembly GCA_963681505.1. Lineage (NCBI taxonomy): Eukaryota > Metazoa > Porifera > Demospongiae > Spongillida > Spongillidae > Eunapius > Eunapius fragilis. The sequence continues at coordinate 2,999,564 of OY811978.1, read as the reverse complement.
ATCAGTGGATGACCGCGTAACATCTCAGGCAACATACTATACGAACAGCTATCACTTAAATTTGTAGTTAATGACTATTGCGTGGTCTCATACAGTTTCAACTTTCAGCATGTTTGCCCTCACTTGGCGTTTTGTACGGTGGCCCGGTAGGTCGCGGTTGTGATAACATCCACATTGCGGTTTTGTGGTCGTGCAGTTATCCAGATCATCGATTTGCTGTCGTTCAGATCAGCGATTTGCGGGCGTGAGCAGTCCAGAATGAGATCTGCGATTTGCTGTCGTCCAGATCTGCGATTTGCTGTGATCCAGATCAGATCAGCGATCTGCTGTGATCCAGATCAGCGATTTGCTGTGATCCAGATCTGCGATTTGCTGTGATCCAAATCTGCGATTTGTTGTGATCCAGATCAGCGATTTGCTGTGGTGCAACATTTTTTAAAACGCAACGTGGGTTTCACGTGCGACAGAAAGGTATGAATATATGGCCCGAGGAGACGATCCCGAGGTTGACCGTACGTTTTTTTTTTTTTTTTTGGTTTTATTGTTCCTTCTACTCGCTCAACGCGCACATTTTATCTTTCTACTTGTGCGTAGGATAAATACTCAGGTACTGGAGAAGATGAAACCGGTGGCTATTATTCTATCATATCTGAGGCTGTTACGCCGTGTGGCTGTCGGGTGCATGGTGTCAGGGTAGGTAGATTAGACTGCTATCAGTTGCGGTATTAATTACGCACTAACAGTACCACTTGGCTAAAGAAAAGAATGGCTGCACTTGGCCTAAGGAAGCGAATGTGTTGCCAAACACCTATCGCTTTGGTTTATGCCGCCATCAAGGTGCGTGTGTACATACATTGGGCTATTCCTTTTAATAACTGTACTCGGATACAGATGAAAAAATAGTTATCAAGGTGGTTGGCTTTGATTTCCAGGGTGATTTATTGTAGTGTCCCTGTGTGGTCATTAAATGGAATAGCTCACATTACCAGAAATTTCGGACGCTCATTACGTATTCCTGACGCGTCAATGCAAACGTCCGTTAATTTTCCGCGCACGCGTCCATTGACATGTATGGAACAAAGTGCATTTCTGTTCAGTATAAATCAGGAATCGACAGAAAAAAGGAAAGCGGTCAAAAATATAGTTAAGAACATCTTTCACTATGCGTTATTGAGTGAAAAAAAAAAATTCAGGGTCTATCTGTAGGTTCCATGGCCCTAAAACAACACGTCCATAGACACATGTAGAAATTGTGTAAAAATTTGGGTTTTGTCAAGATGTTTGTGCATTTTTCTCAGGATCTGTGATAGTTGCAGTAAGAATCGGTGATTAACATGTTAGCCAGATCATCGAGGAAGGGCCAGATACCATAAAACACTCTTTCCTCTACTTTTCAAGGTTCCAGAGTCACTTCAGTGGTGTTAGGTACTGAATGTCCCATTATTAATTCTTCCACTTGCATGACGTAATGGACGTTTTTATACGGGCTCTGCCACTGTGTGACTCACTCAGGTATGTTACATCTGAGGTGCTTATAGGCGTTCTACATGTGCGTATCAACCATAGCTTGACCCACATACGTAGTATACAGTGGCGTATCCAGAATTTCAGCGAGGTGGAGGGGGGGGGGGGGGGGGGGGGGGGGTGCAGACTGCCTCAGGTCCGATATGAAAAGTGTGGTGTGTGAGAGGTTGGGAGGGGGGGATGCAGTCTGCTTCAGGTCCGATACGAAAAGTGGGGGCCTTTGCAACACAGCAAATACGTTGTCGTTAATAACTAACGGTTACAATTTTGGCCGAGGGGGGTGCTCAAGCACCCGGAGCACCTTCTCCAGGGCGGATACAGGATTTTCCAACAGTGGGGGGGGGGGGGGGGGGGGGGGGGGGTGAGACCTGCGATACAGTGGCGTAGGGAGGGGCATTTATCCCCGGGCGCAAGGTTGAGGGGCGCCGAAATAGACGAGAGATAATTACTTATCGCGTCAACGAACTCATGAACGCATGGGCAGATACAGGGTTCAGTTGTAAACCCGTTCGTATAATATAAGGCTCCTTCCCTTCCTCTTTTCCGCTAGGTACTCCCTATCGGGCCTGGACCAGAAGCCGACAGCACCCCCCCCACCCCGGGGCGCCTTAGTGCATTAAGTCCCCGGGCGCTCAACACTCACACTACGCGATACGAAAAGCGGGGGTGGGGGGGGGGGTGGGGGTGGGGGTTGATGCTGTCCGCTTCAGGCCCGATACGGAAAAGCAGGTTGTGTGTCCATGCGTTTGTGTGCTGTACGCGAGGGGGGGGGGGGGGGGGGGGGTGCTGTCCGCTTTAGGTTCGAAACAAAAAGTGAGGGGGGTGCCGTACGCATCAGGACTGGACTCAATAATATCTTATATATTTACCAGACACCGCCAAACTAAGAACTACACAACATTTGACATAGCCTATAACCAGTATGCCTATACAGCTGTATAGGCCTAACTGTGTGATAGTAACAGAGATTGTCTAGTTGTTGGATCAGTTTCCATCACAAAAGTGTGGGTGCCATGACAACTGTTGAGATTTGTGAGTTCGGACTGGGGACCATGCAACCAAAAGCCCCCCCTGTCTCCCAAAGGTGTGTTCACAGAGCACAAAACTATGACAGAGGTGTTGTGGGTACTGGCCACAACTTCTGGGAGTGTTTTGTGAGGGACCTATGTAACTACGACTTTGTTAGGTCATATGACGTCGTGTGTGTATGTGTGTGCTTGTGTGCATGCATGTGTATGCATGTATGTATGTGTGTGCTTGTGTGCATGCATGTGTATGCATGTGTGTATGTGTGTGTGGACATTTTACTTGTGTGTTCATTTGTGTCACTTACTTCATACACTCACATAGGTCTCAATGGTCTAGTATTTGGGCAAGCTGGACTGACAATAGATTGGAACTGGACCTCTCAAGCTAGAGGTGTTTGTTCATGTACATGTACGTTGTTTTTGTGAGTGGTGTGTGTGGTATGTGTGTGTGGTATATGTCTGGAGTATGTATTTGTGTATTTCTGTGTTTTTATAACATTTCTGCCATGTTATCAAGTGGGGCTCAATAGCCCAAGTATCATCAAGCTAGACCATACACATTGTGTGTGGGTGTGCATATGTCTGTTGAGAATGTATAATATATGTCTGTTGAGAATATGTGCATGTGTGCGTTAGATGTGTGTGCATTGTACATATGTTATCGCTCTTCTGCTAATGGACTGCTTCTGTACTGTTAGGTGAGCAGAAGCTAGCTTGATGTGTGTTAGTAACACACCAGTTGTTGCATGTACTGGACTTGCAGTCAACAATTTAGCACCATGGAATTTATGTTAGTTGGTCCAATACATACAACACATCAGTGGACTTATACGTACTGGATTGCCTTTTGAAAGTGGCACTGCCCAGGACACGACGATCCAGAAACCTACTTTAAATGACCAAGTGCTCTGATCTTGGGTGAGTGTGTCTCACTAGTTCCTGAGTCCTACATACAGTACAGAGGCATTAGGTATTTGCTACTTCTACCACATGTTGTATGAACAGGACTGGTGTATTGGATTGCTGTGATGTATGTAGTGGACTGGTGTGTTGTATGATGGAGGAGGGAAGGGGGTGTGGCATTGCCCCTGCACCTTTATTAAAGAGGGAGGGGTTGGTGGGAACTACTAGACACAGTGTACCATTCTCACGACATTTGAAGTTCTGAGCCATGGGTAAATATGAAGTCATGTGTGGTGAATAGCTCAGCATATAAACTTTACAGTGGCCAAATCTTTTGAGATAGGGTAGAAATATTTCACTGCCATTATCAAGGCTCCATCCAGTGAGACCATTTACATGTAAATCCAAACACACAACACGCATATACACACACACAGCACACACACACACACACACACACACACACACACACACACACACACACACACACACACATGCCACACACACACACACACACACACACACACACACACACACACACAGAGGATGTTTGATATCACCGAATGCAAAGTCTCCCATTTAAGTCCATGGAATTTATGTGAGATGGTCCAGAACATACAACACACACAGTCCAGTATAACATCACACCGGTCCAGTATATTCAATACATCAGCCCAGTACAAACACCGGCACCAGTCCTGTACATTCATCACACACGTGCGTGTCAAGCGTAGGCTATTACAATCGATAGTGTATGGATTATGGTCAGTCTGCCCACACAGTTGGAGTTTCAGAATAAACAATACTGGTATTCCAAAGGCAAAGAAGTTCCGAGCTCTAAACAATAACCAACTGGTGGTTAAGTGGTGTTTGGGCTTGCAATTGGACACTTCCAGAGGCACTTCATGTGATCTTAGACCCTGATGTGGCACTCGACCCTCTCGACCATCATGCAGCTAGCTGTCGCATGAAGTTGACGTTGTGGTACGCCACCATAAGTTGAGTGATGTCTTTCTGAGCTATTGCCACATTGCAGAGTTAGAAGCAGGAAGATGCCTCACACGAGGACTGGACCACACTTACCCAGCTGATGTGCTAGTTGAGGGATTGGGCATAAAGCAAGCCGGCTGATGTATGTGAGTGTGCATGTGTGTGCTATTTATTTGTGTGTTCAATTGTGTCACCTGTTTCATCCACTTAAGTGGGTCTCAGTCTAGTATTTGGGCAAGTTGGACAGAAATAGATTGGAACTGGACCTCTCAAGCTAGAGGTGTTTGTTCATGTACATGTACGTTGTTTTGTGAGTGTGTGTGTGTGTGTGTGTGTGTGTGTGTGTGTGTGTGTGTGTGTGTGTGTGTGTGTGTTGTGTGTGGCATATGTCTGGAGTATGTATTTGTGCATTTCTGTGTTTTTATAACATTTCTGCATGTTATAAGTGGGGCTCAATATAGCCCAAGTATCAACTAGCTGGGACCTCTCAAGCAAGGGGAGCTAGATCATACACAAGGGGAGCTAGCTAGATCATACGCATTGTGTGTGGGTGTGCATATGTCTGTTGAGAATATATCATATATGTCTGTTGAGAATATGTGCATGTGTTTGTGTACATTAGATGTGTGTGCATTGTGCATGTTATCGCTCTTCTGCTAATGGGCTGCTTCTGTACTGTTAGGTGAGCAGCAGCTGGCTTCATGTGTGTTAGTTAATTAATTTGCTCATGCATATAAACACATGCACACATGTATATCACTATACATATCACACATGCAACACATATACACAACACACACACACACACACACACACACACAGGATGTTTGCTATGACCAAACGCAAAGTCTCCCATTTAACACCATGGGAATGTATGTTAGTTGGTTCAATACATACAACATACCAGTTGTTGCATGTGCTGGACTTATACATACTGGATTGCCTTTTGAAAGTGGCACTGCCCAGGCCACTGCGATCCAGAAACCTACTTCAAATGACACCAAGTGCTCAGATCTTGGGTGGGTGTGCAGTGGCGGATCCAGCATATTTTAGGTTCATTAAAACCGGGCAATTATGGGCCCGTGCCCATAATTGCCCGGTTTTAATGAGCCTAAAATATGCCTGGATCCACCACTGGGTGTGTCTCACTAGTTCCCGAGTCCTATATACAGTACAGAGGCATTATGTATTTTGCAACTTCCACCACATGTTGTATGAACAGGACTGGTGTATTGGATTGCTGTGATGTATGTAGTGGACTGGTATGTTGTATGATGGAGGAGGGAAGGGGGTGTGGCATTGCCCCTGCACATTTATTAAAGAGGGAGGGTGTTGGTGGGGAAGTACTACACACCTGTGCACCATCCTCAGATTTTTACATTTGAAGTTCTGAAGCCATGGGTAAATATGAAGTCATGTGTGTGAATAGCTCAGCATATCCAGTGGCCAAATCTTTTGAGATAGGGTAGAAATAATTTCACTGCCATTATCAAGGCTCCATCCAGTGAGACCATTTACATGTAAATACAAACACAAACACACACACACAGAGATGTTTGATATCACCAAATGCAAAGTCTGCTATTTAAGTCCATGGAGTTTATGTGAGGTGGTCCAGTACATACTACACACACCGGTCCAGTACATACATCACACCAGTCCAGTACATACATCACACCAGTCCAGTACATACATCACACCAGTCCAGTACATACATCACACCAGTCCAGTACATACATCACACAGTCCAGTACATACATCACACCAGTCCAGTACATACATCACACCAGTCCAGTACATACATCACACCAGTCCAGTACATACATCACACCAGTCCAGTACATACATCACACCAGTCCAGTACATACATCACACCAGTCCAGTACATACATCACACCAGTCCAGTACATACATCACACCAGTCCAGTACATACATCACACCAGTCCAGTACATACATCACACCAGTCCAGTACATACATCACACCAGTCCAGTACATACATCACACCAGTCCAGTACATACATCACACCAGTCCAGTACATACATCACACAGTCCAGTACATACATCACACCAGTCCAGTACATACATCACACCAGTCCAGTACATTCAATACATCAGCCCAGTACAACACCGGCACCAGTCCTGTACATTATTAGTGCTAGAAGTTCAATGTTCTGTGCAAATGCACTGTTCCCACTGTTCTAATAAAAGCGCATCAATGTCCTCCAGTGAAACTGAATGGAAGTGATGCAAGGAAGGACCTACAGCCTTGTAGTCCTCTTCTGAGTCTCCATCAAAGAACTCAACTCCGTCATCAGTGGTCTTCCACCACACACCAGGTCCACAATAAGGTAATCACTAATCCTCTCGATGTGTGCTTGGTACGATGCAGATTTCATAATCTCCCTTGTAAAGTGGTGGTTTTGAGATTTTTCTGTAACTTTTCCAAACTTTTCTACCTCACAACTTTTGCACTGCTACCGTTGTCCTCATGTTTAGAATGTTGCTCATAATGCAGGCGTTTGATGGCATTGGTGATAATGTTCTCTGTGTTTTGATTTCATGTTGAATTGCTGATTTGTTTTGACTTGACTGAACATTCTCACCTGAATCTCCGTGTTTAGGGATCTTAGACAAATGATTCGGTACAGCAGTGGTGAGTGGGTGTTAATGCATGAATGTAGTGGCCAAACTTTTTTCTTCTAGTCATTTGGTTTGGTGGTTTGGTGCCACAAATAACTTAGCACACAAACACCCCTCACCACACGCACCCTACACACCCCACACTCCCCTCTACACACACCCCTCCACACACCCTACACTCCCATCCACACACACCCCTTCGCACACCCACCTACACAACTCCCTCTCCACACACACCTACACTCCATACCTACACTCACCTCTCCACACACCCCCTACACTCCCATCCACACACAGCCTACACTCCCATCCACACACACCCTACACTCCCATCCACACACCCTACACTCCATCACACACACACCCTACACTCGATACCCCTACACACCTCTCCACACACACCCTCACAGGCCACACACACACACACACACACACACAATGGACAGCATCCCCCCCCCCCCCCCCCCCCCCCCCACCCTTGCTTTTCGTATCGGGCTTGAAGTGGACAGCACCCCCCTCCCCCCGCTTTTTGTATCGGGCCTGAAGCGGGCAGCAACCCCCCCCCCCCCCCCCGCTTTTCATGTCGGGTCTAAAGCGGACAGCACCCCCCCCACCACCCCCCCCCCCCCCCCCCCCCCCCACCCCCTGCATTTCGTATCGCGGGTCTCAACCCCCCCTTTTGGAAAACCCTGTATCCGCCCCTGGATTGTAACACGTGTGTTGTGTGTTGCGCGCGCGTGTATGAATCTATGTATTATGTGTGTATGTATTGATGATCTATTTACATCAGTATGTCTGAGTACATGTATTTATGTGCTTGTGTAATTTTGATTTCAAATTGAACTCATGGGATATAAAGCCGTCCGTATGTGTAGATAACATTTGAATGGAGAGAAATGCATCCAAACGAAAGTGGGAGAGTACCTTTTATCAGTTTAAGGTGATAAATAAATTTAACTCCTTCAACAATTCAGGAGCACTTTGCTACTGGCAGGTGAATGCCACGAATTCAATAGTGAAAAACTAATTGTTCGTTAAAAACCAGAACACTATAAGGTGCGTGCATGTGTGTGTGTGTATGTGTGTGTATGTGTTGTGTGTGTATGTGTGTGTGCGTGCGTGTGTGTGTGTAAAAAAAGTGTTGTGCTTGAATGGACATAGATATCTTTATAGTTTGGGGGTTGGGGGGGGGGGGGGGGGGGATAAATAGGCCTGAAGTCATTGTGTCTAAATTCATATCCATATCTAATAGGTTTCTATTCATCATTTTATAGGCATGCCCTGATACAAAAATTTTTGGGGGCTAATTTTACAGTCCATGTATACATATATGTCACTTTCCGTGAAAGTGAAGAGCGATTTATATGCAGGCCTACATGTAGATTATGTAGATATAATTCTAACTCATATTTGTATATGGTTAACTATAATCTATTTGAAACACCCTCTCTTTTAGATGAATGCTGCATGAATAATTAAACGTAGGCCTGCCAGCCTCTTAACCTATTGCTGTATAGGATGGATGGCATACATGTATGTGTGATGCTCTGTTCATCCTCCTCCCCTCTTCACACACACACACACATACCCACACACACACACACACACACACACACACACACACACACACACACACACACACACACACACTACACACACACACACACACACACATAGGTACTGTTATTTTATTTTGACCTGTCTGGTATGCAAGCTTGTGTTGAACTGTGTACACTGTGGGTAGATTGATCTAGATAGCAGTGCCCCATAAGCTATTCCGTATGCCATATCCAATACGCTTGCAAATTGAACCACACTGACTTTGTGATTTAACACACACACACATGCACACACGCATGTGCACACACACACAGGTACTGTTATTTAACAAGCTATGCCCATACATGACCTGTGTACACTGTGGGTAGATTGATCTAGATAGCAGTGCCTGGTTAGCTTTTAGCCATATCCAGTACACTTGCAAATAGAACCCACACTGACTTTGGGATTTAACACGCGCACACACACCAGAGATCATATATATAATCTCTGCACACACACACATAGCACACACGCATATTTACAAGCTCTTTTGATGCCCATACATGGGGTTGACCTGTGTACACTGTGGGTAGGTAGATTGATCTAGATAGCAGTGCCTGGTTAGCTTTTCCCA